>PNEQ01085553.1:14638-113561 GCA_003012365.1 Medauroidea extradentata | reverse complement strand
CCGAAATAGTTTCCAACATGTACATGACTTAGAAATCCAACCTCTCCTCAGTTGAATCCGCGAAATTTCCGGGGCTCTACCTATTATGTCATTGTTGGTTCTGTTATATTACACGGTGTGTGATCTATGATCACTGGTTCCAAAAACAATTATGAATTATGCTTTGTGTGTACCTTCTAAAATATTAAGTCACACAAAGAAAGACAGTTAAGTCTAATAAGGTATAGCTATTCGAAATTTAAACGAGCAAAATCTTGAAAAACTACTTATTAACAATGAGCTTTAAACTGCATCGTTTATTTGCTTCAAACCCGTACTATGAAGGTATAAGAAGGAAAACCCCGAGTTCAAAATAAATTGGGTTTTCAAACTGTTTGTAGGACGTAGTAATCGATTGGGACGAGGCGCGTCTGCTGGGAAGTAAAATCAGGGTTGTCTGACTGTCGCGTCGACCCATTCTTCCCTCCACGACCCTGCCTGCAGATTCCCCGGCTACTTGCCGGATTGAATTAAACCTGTGTGCACAGCGGCAAGGATTGGACCAAGGCGAGGGGGTGTGTGGAAGTAGGGGACTTGTTTGCAACGCGACGCGCGGCCATTCTATTACATGATAATACAATGGTGGGACGGGGGGTGGTGCGCGATACAGAAGGAAGGGGGGGAGGAGGGAGGGGGAGCGAAATTGGTTGCCAGTGTTACAGACTCAACACAGCATCCGCTAAGAGCCAATCAGACGCGGTGAAATCTGGCGTCTGCGCGTAGCAAACTCCCGCCACCGGTGTTGGGGGAGGGGGAATAGAGGAGAATGAGGGGAAGTTACTGGCTCTCTTCCTCCGTTACTCTCTCTCTGTCTCTCACTGCCTCTCTACCTCGACGCGAACGAGAGATGCTCGATGGAATCAGAGCTGTTCGAGTCGAAGAAACAAAAGAAGATGTTCCGAAGGCAGGCAAAACATCCGGGCGTGCATATTCAGGGGACGGCAAGTCATCTCGTCCCCACCCTTATAAACCATCCATTGAGTGGGTGGGGGGTAGGAGGTGTGGAACACAAGACGGGCAACTATCGAGCCATCTCCCCTACTTCCCAGCCTTAAATTACTCCGGCAAATATCCCCCAGGCACACAGCCTCTCCGATACTTGAAGACTTTCATCAGAAGGCAAGAGTATCTTTCAGCCACGCTATTCTCCATCTATCCCCCCTCCAACTTAGTCGATTCAACCCCCTCCCCCGTACCAACACTTACGTTTACTCGCTACATCAACTTCCGGGGAAGAGTTCGCACTCCAGGCGCACAATTCTCCTACGAATTTTAAAGCTGCACTTTTCAAAATAAAATCGTTACCTTACAACTCGGTGAATACTAGATAATAGTGTTATCTTTCTGGTAATGACTGTCAAACCGAAGGCGTTCCCACGTTATATTTTATACAAACATTTTTAAGTACGAATCTCAGCTTATCGCACGGTAAAAATCCTCCCCCTTCCCCCTTCTTCTGTGTGTGGTGTGATTATGTCAACTGCCTTCTCAACTGGAGGCAAGAGAGCAAACTCGATACTTTGTATTGTAATTACTTTTATTTACTTTTTGTCAGTAACGCTAGTTTAATTTCTTTATCATTTTGCATTCGTGTTGTACGACTTTTCTACCACGTCTATACAAAATGTAAAACTTTCATGAAATAAAATACTGATACAAAGCGAATTTGAACTGAACTAATTTTTTAAACGTTTAATAGTCTACGCTTTACTGACAAACTGAAGCCAATATATGTTATTTCGTTGTCCTAGATCAAATATCGGGTTTAATAAGTAATCCAATACACTTTAATCTTGTACTTTTTATTTATGATTTAAAATAAAGGTAACTAATTGTAGACTTTAAGCATTAACGCTGACTGCCCAACGGATATGAAGAATTTTTATGCTTGCGAAATATTCTTGTCACTATTAAATATGCTAAACTCCATCATGAAAATTAAGGCACAATAAATAAGTTAATGAAAATTAATATCAGCGTGGAATGAACAATATTTCTACTACTATACCAGAAACTGGAAATCGAAAGTAAGTCAGTTTTGAGAATGCACGTTACTCTACCCCAGTCAGACAGGTTACTTTCATTTTGTACCTTTCAAACAATTAATGCATGTCTCGGTTAGTGCGACAGGTATTAAAATGAAAACCTAAATGTAAAATAAAAAATTGATTTATTTAATCCTACAGAAGAGTTTCTTTCAACATAAAACTAGCCCGACAACAACAAATTTTACAGAACCACCTTTATCTATATTATTGAAGAGTTCAAATATTAATGCACTGTTGTGTAAGCACTACTGTATGACAGCCTACGCATGGCGTATTGTCGCTATGCATACAAACTGCGATATATGCAAACCGCTTAACATCGGCGCATTGCGGATTGTCTTTGGAGGTCACTAAGTAGAATATAAAACGCAGTCACTGTTTCCCATGCCCTTTTTGACCGAAGTACCTAGTGAATAATTGTGTTAATGAATTTTTAGCTAACGGAACATTTCAAATTCGATATAATTTTATTTTACTTAGGAATAGGAGACGAAAATGAATAATGTGTAATTACGTCAAATGTAAATTGGTTTACTAGAAAGGCAGCAACAAAATAAAACAGATCATACCGGCTAAAGTACACAGCAGGCTCTCAGATGTAATTGGAACCGCTATTGTTCCAAGATCCTATTTAATTTGACAGGAAAACTTCGTGGACAAAGACCTGCATGGTAGCATCATATGGCGACTCAGAACACCTTGCCAGATAATGAAGAAAAAGGATTTTTCCGTTGAAAACTGGTCATCTGGCCACTAATTTACCGTGAACAACGTTTGCCATGAACTATAAAAACACTTGTTAAAATAATCTTGCACGTGAGAAATTATTTCTGGTTTAATTTAAGTATTTGAGTTTTTATAATACACTATTAAACCATTAACGGCAACGGAAAAATTTTGAAATGATGAAATACAGCGAAAATACTTAACCACAACTTTTAATAATTTGAAGTCGTGTCTTCAGTATTAAATTAATCACTGAAGTATTAATGTGAGGGTCACTTATCAAATAAAGTGAAATGCTTCGTTTCAATTAACAGTGTTACGATTATTGGTTAGCTAAGGAAATTTATCCAAACAATAATCTTAGAACTGATTTTTGTAACGGTTGTTACAATTACCAGTGTGGTTTTATTCACACATTAAAATGGAAAGTTGTTACTAGGTTATTTTTAAATACGGCTATAATCAAAACAAGCTAGTTTGACTAAACCTGCTAAAAGTATATTGAACTAGAGTCGTCAGCAAAATTTAGCTCGTCGTTCGTGCATTGCCGCAAAGCAAAGCTTTTAAAATCATAGTATTTTTGTGTTTAGTAATTTCTTTTTTTCATGTTACGTTTCTTTAAATGTTGTTTTATTTTATTTTTTTCACGCATAAACTTTTCTTAAATATCTTCATGTAACTTAAGGCCTCGCTCTTTAGTTTTGCAGCGGTTTCGAAAATATTTTTTTAACGCAAATTAATACATATAGCAAAAAATTCACTATACAGTTTTAACACTTATATATCATCGTTTGTATCTGATTTTTTTTTTTTTTTTTGCAGTACAACGAACGGATTTTTAGATTTTTGCCCCTGAAATATCAAATTTTTTGGTGTCAAAATAAACCAAACGGTAGCAAAATTATATTTTTGCTAGCAAACGGTACATTATTTTAAAAAAACGCTCTGGAAAAATTGTGTAGCCTATGACTGTACACAATCTCAAATTTTTTTCAAAGCATTTGGATAAAAAATATTCGAGTTATTTGCAATTGTTTGAAATAAATGAAAGATCGTGGCCTCAAGGGGTTCAAGTGGTAAACAATTACTACATATTTGTATGAAATAGTGTTAGTTTTATAGACGTTACTTGAGACTACATTTTCCTTTTACAAAAAAAATTAGTGTAGCCAGTTTTCCCATATCAGCATTTCAAAGTCAAATATTGCATATTTTTACTTCATACAAAACTTGAAAACCAATAAACATTATGAAATTAAATATTTCCCATTATAACTGCATGCCCCGAGCTACTGCTTGAAGATGTAAAAGCCATTACAAAACATTTTTGTGTTTTAAAAAATTCTAAAATTTGCTAATTTTTTGCTATATTTAGCAAATTTTTTAAATACAAAAATATTCTATAATTGGGTTTTATATGTTTTAAGCCGTAGACCGTGACACGTAGCTTCGATGTGATCTTTTTCATTTCATCGTATTTACTGGTTTTCAAATTTTTAATGAAGAAAAAATATGCACATTTTGACTTTGAAATGGCATTGTGGTAAAACTAGTTAAGCTAAATTTTTTGTAAGAGGAAAATGTGCTCTCAAGTAATGTCTACAAAACTAACCTTGTTTTATACAAACATAAAGTTATAATTTTTCTCCACCTGGGTGTACGTAGTTTGCGTGTTCGAGGCCTGAAAGTGTGGAAGCGATAATGACGACTCAATACGCGCAATCTGTCTCACCCTAGCCCCTAGGTGCAAGTCCAACTCGCCCTAATGAGACATTCAGTGGCGAACCTATAAGTTGACGTAGTATTAAATATAAGCAGTGTATTGTGCTTTGCTAAGTACCTAGTGGTAAGCCTGAAATGGATATACTCACGTGTAACTTACTTTGAATGCTATTCCTAATCTGATATTACTAACGCGGGTTGAGTATAGTATTCGAATTATCTTGTAACGGCCGAAGTTATGCACACCCCTCGGCGGCCTGGCCAGGCGATCACCTTAACCATACAGATTACATACAACTTCTGTATGATTCGGAGATTAATGCTGTTTGTTGCAAAGCTCTTTGAAATTGTTTATTTTCAAGTAATTTTTGCCGCCGCTAAATCTGTGTTCCTGCAAAGAGTGTGTATAAATCGTGTATTTAAATTAATGCTAAAAATAGTTTTTGAAAATTGCATGAATTCGCCAGAAACACGGAAACGGCCAGAAGCAACAATATAAAACAGTTTATACCAAAATAAAAAAAATTACTACTGGAATTATGCATTTCTGGTAAATATTTATAACGCTGTTATTTGATTACATATATTCCAGAGCAAATTACTAAACTCACCGTTCTTGTTTTCTCTTCTTAGAATTTATGTGCCTGACTGTAAAGTCTCTGGAATTTTCGATATACTTTTTCTGCGATAATTTATGTATAATTTTATTTTCTGAATACCTGCGCGTAAATTAGTAAAGCGTGGCTATCTCAAATTACAAAATCTAAAATTTGAAGAATTTAAGTTTACTTGTTTTAAACGTAAGATTAGAACGTGGCTTCTTGTAAGAATGGATGCAACATAGTTGTCCAGAAGAAAATAAAATCGACTGTAAAAGACTCGATATGTGGGTGGAACAGTAAATTACAGCTTAACATAGGCTATTTTCTCACTTAGAGTTTCATAATTAAATATTCCAAATTATTTATAAAATTATCTTTATTATATAGGGAGTATATATAAGTACTTGAAGTCGCTTGGTTTGGAAATAACTATACTGAATTTGATAGTGAATGTCATTTTTACTGTATATTTGATTGCATTATAGTATCGAAAGGACACACACACAAGTGCATACACGTGTGAGTGTTTTTGTGAGTGTATAGGCCTATATATACTTACGTGTATGTCATAATTCCTGTCATGTGTGAATATTGATTTTCGTCAGAAAATACAGTATGATTCACGATGGAGTGAGCTAATTTCGCTTAGTGGTAACTTATGGAATAGTAAGACGAAAATGAGTGGTTCAATTTTTCCATAAAGTAAGTTATAAGGGGAGTAAGGTTTCTCTATAAATGTACAGTAGTTGAAGATTTCTCTTCTTTAAATAAAATATAAAGTGACTTCTCCTTTCATTGTTTTGACACTATTCAGAGTGTTACTGCTAAGTATCAATATAAAGCAGTGTTTAATTTTTATTTCAATCAATTACATATAATGGTCGATTATATAGGATAACAGTACTCGCAATATAATTAACGTTATAAAATTTAAATCACGTTTTCGACTTAATTTTCCAATAAGCAGTCACCAATCAGAATTAACACACTCCATCCACCCCACCCCCCTCTCATCCTGCATAATCCCCGCGGGTGATAACACTAGCAAACGCAGACCGATCAGAACCCGTTTTACGCGCAGTCCCACGAAATACTGAGCTGCAATCCATTTGATCGGCTGACCAATAAGAGGGTTCACAACTCCAAACCCAGAATTTAAATGGGGATTCCTTCTAAATACTAACGAGAATATTTATCTCAGATTTTTCAGCTTATAGCGACTTCCAATAAACCAGGCATAACGAACAGTTAGTTCCATCGTGTGAGCAGAATCATTTGGTAATGTTGCAGGACAACGAAAGTTTATTTAACAGCCAGGGCTCAAATCTACTATACTCTACTAAAAAAATTGCGAAGCCAACACAACGATCTTGAGTGAAAATTGCGATAAATGGTATTATTCCCGAAACATGGCACTGTTTTCAAACGAGAATAATACAATAATTTAACTGAACAAATTTTATGCGACAGTAGTAACACAAATCAGATGGCACACTATTGCTTCATTTAAACCAACTTTTGTTCTTACAGTTATTTATTTCGTGATTGAAATGATAAAAACTGCCAATGATATACAGTATATTTAAAATATTCTTGGTATGGGTGAATACCAGTCAATTAAGGTCAGTTGTTTCTTTCTTTAACTGTTTCGTATTTTACAGTACTTTTGTAAAATCATTTCGGAAATAAATTTTAGAAACCATACTTGTCCATAACTATGATAATATTTTAGCAAACATCCTTCTGTGAAGCACAATAGTTAAGTTTGCAGCTTCTTTACAGGTTTTCTACGTGTAAACGTTACAATGGCTGTAGTATTACTATATTTCTCACATATTGCAGTTTCGCTAGTAACGATGTTGAGTCTGATGTTAATTATTTTCTTACGCATTAGATATATACAATGCACAAAACTTTAAATACAATATTTTTAATTCATCCATTATTTGCCTGATTTGAGAAGTTGTTTCCTTTTCTTCGTAACGCAGTTCCGCTGCAATGGACGGTAAGAAAAAACACTGAAAATATGAGACGAAGAGCAAAATGCCTTGTTATTAACTTGTTTTGGACGAGTTTGTGTCAGGAAGGAGAGTAGTCAAGAAAGTTCGAGTAAGCTACGGTTTCTCTATCACGTGGTCAGATTCCTCGACCAGCAGAAGCTAGTCATATTATATGGTTCGCATGGAAGGAATTAGTACTTCACTGTTTGGATGCAAGAAAACTCCCTTCTGATCACTGCTCAAATGACTTGAGCTCAAGTTTACAATCTTATAATTTTCTTTGTAGAATTTACAATGAATTTCTCTGTAATTTTGAAGATGATTCTCCTAGTAGTCCTATAGTTGTTTATGTGAAATGTTACAATGATAATATTTGTAAAATTTGTACGGAAACTTCGCAGTCAACAAAAATCATGGGTTAGGCCCCTATATAAGTGCATACAAGGTAAGGCATCTGATATATGCCTATGATTTTCTGGAATAACGTTAATATTCATATAAATTATGCTTAAAAAATTTAAAAAAAACTTGAATGATTATGTAAAAATATAAACGATACATATGCGTAAAACCTGAGTTGTCCGACTGGCAAAGTGTGCTTTTAACAGCTTGGAGGCTATAGGTTGATTTCCGGTGCTTTCGATCTTATGATTTACTCAAAATTGTTACATGTTCAAATTGCTTCGTTTGACAATTGTTGATCAATTAAGTTCATTTACATGTTTAGAATAAAATAACTCAGTTATATTTTTATTACAAATATTTGCCTATATAGCTACAGGCTAACCTTTCAATGCTGCAAACAAGTAAGTTACTTTTTTTTACGAGCACCAACTGTACGTAGGTGCCACACGGTAAGATCAGCCTTTCATAAATGCACATTTTCTCAAATGGCATAGAGGACTGTACCTTTTGTACCTTGCAATTATTTAAAACAAATAGGTTACCTTTTGTTGCTTTACTTTAAATAGTAGTGCAGTACTAAATGGAATATTTCCAGTGCCATTGTTGCTACGGATGTGTTTCTAAAAGGTTGAACTTTCCGTGTGGTACATACAGTCTTTAAAAAAAAAATCCTTGGCAGTTGGGTTCCGAAGAAATCTCCTTGTGCAAGTACATATTTATTGAATGCACTTGACCCGGGATATGAGAGTGACTTGTCGTAAATGCGTAATGAAAGCACGATACTACCAACTGCACGGCAAGAAACACGGAAGCGGAGCGAACGACAGATGTTGCAGTGTCCTGGTTATCGAGTCGTTGCCATGGCGACCGACTTAGCTCCTGCTTCATGGAGCAAGAGGAGGCTGCACAGTGGCGTCTTCCGTGGCGGCAGCGGGAAACATTCGTCAAATACCTCATATCCCAACACCTTACTCTGTGTCTAATTTTTTGATATTTTTTTTCTAGCGGTTATAGTGAGAAGTGCTTGTGATCAGCCTTTTTTACCGCTAAGTTCCTCATCTCTTAAATACCCATAAAAGTGACATATGAAGTTTCACAGAGAACAGTGCACACAATTTTTCTATGGCACGGTGAAGGTAAAGGTTAGAAATAAAATGTATTTTCTGATGAGATAGTTTGACATAGGGAAAAGTTATACGCAAGTTGCGCTGCCATCACCAAGGGGTCTAATGAACTGCGTCACCGGAGTAAAATTAATTGTAACTATGCTTGGTAAAGAGAAAAGTAATTTAATTTTGAAGTGAAAAACAAACCGATTTCATGTTTTAAATTATCAACTTTATGTAACTTTATGTTCACGAAAGCTCTGTGATTGGCCAGTTTACACACATTACCCGATACGAGCGCAACAAACGGCAGTAATTGTCCCTTGCCAAACTAATGGCATTGAGTTGTCTAACCAGTAGTAAAGTTAATATTAGCCGTGGTTTACAATTATTTCTCACTAGGTGGATGGTTTCTATTCTTCGTCATGCTAAAAATGATGTGTCAGGTATTGTAATATAAGTAGGTAGAGATGATGGTATATCGCGAAAATGTTTTGTGCCAAAATACATTCGAAAACACTGCAGATTCTTGCAACAGCTATGATTGGGTGATATACCTACGTCTGAAACAACGTAACTCTCTGCGGACCAAGAGCATACATAAAATATTACAATAGCGGTATTCTTATTGGTTCAGTCAAATAGGGAAACAACTCCAAGAAACTAAAGTCGAGTTGAACGTACGTTGAAACGCAGCAAACAGTCAAGTTTTCCCGCGGAGAACCGTCATGTCTATGGTATTTGGCTTCATTCTGGCAGGCTCTCGCCCATACAGCGTCCATCGACACGTCCCAAGTTTCAGATTCGCTCTTATATATAGCGTATTTACAGTGAAACTTCAGTACGGATGCAGCCTGGAGAAAATTAACAAATCCGAGTTTACAGGTTACTACACTGTGGCCGTGCTCCAACTCAGTTGGCAAGGGTCCTTAACTGGTTTCGCATCCTTAAAAATTGCACCGCAGTCATGACGTCATTTAAGGGATATTTCCAATTCAAACAGAGGATACAAATGCATCCTTAAGGGGGTCTCCTGTCCAAGCTGCCGAGCGGCGTGCAGAGTTTCACCCAACACAAGTTCATTCGGAAACTACTCTACTTTCGTAAGTAGGAATGCCATTCAAAAAACGTTAAACGTGTGTCTACCACGTGTCTCTCCCACTAATATTTAAAGTTTAAGATTTCGTAAGCTGAAATTATGAAAATGGATGTTTTCGCGGTCCTTTTTAAGCATCGTAATCTTGTTTCAGAATATTAAACATATATATGAGTGCGTATGGCGTACTTGTGTCTTCTATATTACGTCATATTATAATACAGTCAACTCTGAATGTTTCACAGAGGTGATGTCGCCGAGAAGACCGCACGCCAGCTCAGAGACATGCGCTTAGAGTCTAGGGTAAGGCAAGATGTGCGTGCTGTGTCACCCTTACATCTCCGCGTTTTTTGGACTCAAACATGGAAAATACGTCTACCGAGGCAGCCAGCTTAAGGGTGTTCAAGTGCGATAAAGTCATAATTTTATATTTCTATGAAACCGTGTTAGTTTTGTGGACGATACTTGTGAGTGCAGTTTCCTCTTACGAAACAATTTTAGCTCTCATAGTTTTCTCATAATGGTGAGTCAAAGTCAAAATTTGTATGTTCTGCTGCCGTGCAAATAGTGAAAACCAATTGACTTACGTACGTGACATAATTCACACTGAAATAACATACTACGGGATGTAAGTTCACAGTGAATTATTTTATTTAAGTAGGTCAGTTGGTTTTCACTATTTTCATGGCAGTGTAACAAGCAAATTTTGACTTTGACGCCCCGTTATGAGAAAACTATGAGAGCTAAAAATTTTTCGTAAGAGTAAAATACACTCACAAGTATCGTCTACAAAACTAACAATATTTATAAAAATTGAAATATCATGATTTTATTGTACTTGAACACCCTTCAGCATCCCCTTTTGTCGAAGTAACAGGTGGCGTCTCCTTGGGGACATTGCTAAGAATTTGTACAGATGACTGTAATAATAACGATATGTCGTTATGTTTGACGTTTGAGAACTACAGACAGGTTGAATTAAATGGTGACCAAAACTCTTGCAGGCTCATGTCTCAAGTGTTTCCAACGTGCGCGAAAAAATTTAGGCTATTTACACAACTTGTTTGCACTTCATACAAAATTGTTAAATTTTATTAGTTACTGTAAGCATCGTAAAATGTGAATGTTACACAAAAAATTTTCTTTACGATTACCATTAAGTTATTCCCGTCATTTGATTCAGTACGCAAATGAAAATCTGATTAACTTGATGCAGGTAATTGTACGTACAGTATACACTTTCATTCGTAATACATGAAATACGCTTCATATTCATTGAATGTCATAATTATGGACGTATTTTTACGCGTGTAATAGATGTTGTGTTATTGAAGTCGAGAAGGGCGTCCATATCCACGAATTCACAATTCTTCTTAAATGTGTCAAGGACTCGAGAAGCATTATGGGAAACGATGGGCTGACTAGGAACTGGACTGACATACGCAACAACAAATTGGAACACAGCTAGAAGGAAAGGTTTGGAACGATCAATTATATATACGTTTGTAGCCCAATATGACGAAACAAGTAGGTAGTTGACCCAATAATACGTTTGTTGACTGAAGAATGCGTGAAAAACTTCAAAATTTTCTTTTCCTTTCCGACAAAATGGCATATTTCACGTTGCTTAAACCTCTTTTTCACAGAAGTGAATCTGCAAAGTGTGTACATAATCCAAATTTTAAATGTTTGTTCCGCCATACAAACGCGTATATAGAGTTGACAACCAAACATTTTACTTTGTGCAGTTACACACCCTGACAGGATTGAAGTAAGAAGGGAGTGAGATAATCTAGACCAGTCACTCGAGATGGACACGAGTGTAGAATCTGGATTGAAACGTTTTATTTATAAACAGCTACAATACCTACATTGCAATTTTACAAATACGTATTTTGTATTTTTTTAAGGAACAGAGTTTGTAGTTTTACAAGAAATTTATTTGGCGAATGGGTTCCCAATGATTTTTCTCGTGAAAGTACAAAAAAAATCGGAATTTGTGATTCAAAATAGGCAGATATGAACTTTGAATAAATTTCAAGTAGTTTCATATTACGTTTGAAAAGGCAGGAAAAGAATTACCGACGTTTAAGTAAAAGCCAAAGTGCTGAAAGATGGCGTAGGCCTATCGTGAAATTGGTTTCAGTTTCAAGTTCTTTGAAAAAAAAAATTCAGCAGCGTAGCTATAATGTAATTGAAATGGGAAATAAAAGAACGTCATAAATTCTTCAAGTGAGAACTTTATTTTCTGAAGTGATACGTAAAATTTAGAAAATTAATATTTTTGAAAACTTTAAGTTTTCGGTAAAAGATTTAGTCACAATTCATGTCTAAAATAAGGAAAAAAATATATGGTTCAAAAATAAAAATAATACATGTTTTCAACAGCATAGTCGCTCTTTGTGGGGCTATAATGATCTGTTTATCAATAATATGGAATTGTTTGTATGTTCAACTGAATCTTGTTATCACAGTCACAAATTGAAAATTGCAATTTTAAGTAAACTTACGCCAGTTAATATGATCTTAACGCTCAACGACAATTCTGGAACTTTCACATATTCTTGCAACAATTTGTAATGGTTAAAAATCATTCAGAAAATCACAGTAAGAAAAGATAAGGGGAAGTAATATTTATACATAAAAAAACTCAGAACCGATAATATAACCCACAACCTCATACTCCGTGAGATTAGTTTTGTAAGTGCTTTATTTGTAAGAAACAAAAATGGATCCACAGATGTACATTAATTATACTTCTAGATTTACTATGCTGTGCATTTTTTTTTTTTTTTTAATTTTAATTAGTGTGTTTAGCAGAAAAAATTTTAATTCTGCCTAAATAAAAAACAAGCTGCACTCGTTAGTAAATACATGCTTTGTAATTACAAAAAAAACTGTAATATTAAGTGAAGATAAATACACATGTAACCATACATTTCAAAGTTAAATTAGGCCTACGCATGCGAGGACTGTGTAAATGAAGCAAGTTGCCTCTCTTTTTAAGTGACTTGGGTTTATACAATTATTTAGGCTACCTGGCTCACTCATCACATAGCCAAAAAGTTAGTTAATATATAGGGAAAACTGTGTCAAACTGATTTAACTGAAAGATTTTTTGTAAACTCAAATTGTGAAAGGCATTTACGTAGAAAAAACTGATATTTTGAAATGTTGCTGAACAGACGGTGTTTTAATAGTTTAAAAAATGAGATTGATACAGACCGGAAAAAATTGTATGTTCACAGACCAGACTCCATGAATACCTGCGAACTTTATTTTTGGCTCAGTATCCTCCAGGAAGTGTCAAATAAGCCAAGGATCAACTATGAAAGTAGTTTGAACTCTTGTTTTTGTTCAAAAGAAAACGCCAATTTTTCAGGTCTCCAGCGATAGATGAACGGGCTTTTTTCTCTTGCTATACTACAAGTCGTAAATAGAGGTAAAGTGGACATGGCTTACTTCTTGCAACCAATACGTATGTGCTGTAACCAGGTCGTGTGGCGGGAGGTGTGGAACGTGGTCACTTACCTGTATCCTGTCTTCTGGAAGGTCAGTCTTAAGTGACAGCATCTCCCTGGCGTAGACGTCTGGATAGTGAGCCTCCTTGAAGGCCTTCTCCAGTTCCTCCAGCTGATAACTGGTGAAGATCGTCCTGCCAACATACACATACTCATATTCCCACTCACAGATGATAAGATGGCTTTAAGTCCACAAGGCAATAACACATTGGTTTTACATTATATATAGGCCATTCGGGAAAAAATGAGCACTCAAAAAAGCCCTGCTAAAGTTCTATTTTCAGCCAATTCGTATCTTTCCTCGCGTAACGGCAAACGACGGGAAATGAAAGGCGCGTTCTACAGTGACACGGAAGCGTACGATCACGGACACGGATGACAGAAACGTAATAAAATACGTAATTAATTCCGTCTGGTAGTCAACAGTACACACGGAAACGTAACAGATTGTTGTTTTTTGTATTTAAGGCCATGAAAACAAACGTGAATTAATGTTACCGTTTATAATAACAGTATGTGAAAATCATGTTGCTTAAATATGTACACAATATTAAATGTTCATAACATCAGTAAAACATAATTATTATCTTAAAAACATTAATTTTCGCAGTTCATTGTTAGTTGAGCAAAATTCGAGGTTATAAAAATGACGGCCAGCTCCACCAGTCTGAAAAGCAAATGACTAACGTTATACATAATTGCATTTTCTTGGCTTGCCATTATCAGGTGATGATTGCAGCTGCAACGACTGCCGAAACGTCGCAAGACAATCTTCAGACGCGGCTCACACCCACAAGCCAAGAAAATGCAGACAACGGCCGCGAAAGCCTGCGATCTATGTTATACACAATTGTTTCCTATTGGCTACACGGATTCACGGACACGGAAGAGTTGGGAGTTGACCAGCTTTGTTCCGTGAATCCGTACATATCCGCGTCCGTTTACGTGCGACTGTAGAGTAAATTACGAGGTCTTACGTTTCTGTTTTTGTGATCCGTATTCGCGTACGTGTCATTGTAGAACGCGCCTAACTTCCCTGGACACGTCACTTGATGTTTGCGCTTTTAAGAAAAAATGTGTAGTCAGTATGAATCGATACAGCTTGACAAAAAAAACGTTTATAAATTATATGAAATGCAATTATGTCGATTTCGATTCATTTTCATTCAGTATTGTTGAATTTAAGTATGAAAACGCACGGAACTATATTGCGTAATTTCGCTGCCAAACCTACTGGCAGTAAGGCAACTATAGTTTGCGTTGAATTACATGCAGTAACGCCTAGTGATAAAATTCAAAGGTTAAATTATAGGTCTAAAAATGTGGTTTATCTTTAACAGTACAAAGTTAACCCCAGTACGTTATTGTAAACTAAATTTTCTTGTGATGTTATGGCACACATTCATCCATCGCATTAATATATTAAAATAATTTCCACACAATCATGCCAGCTTATTAAAGGAGTAAATCGTGATTTCAGTCCCAACCGCTAATCTGAGCTAATAAAAATTAGAAAACTCTTCACTGTGGTTAACTATGAGAGATATGCCATAACTAATTACTAAGTCAAGACCTTAATGACCTGTAGTTAACGTACTAGATCGGTTGATAAAAAATAAACGCATTAAGATGAAATAAGTTACCGATATAATTTGTAAACGGTTTCACAAAAATGAAACCAAAATATAGCTTAATCCTAGTTTTTTTCCGCGTAGTCCTTAATTAGAATGTTTTAAAAATATATGAAAATAATGTTTTTGCGTATATTGTATTTTATGTAAATAATGGAGTAAAATTATATGTTGACGCTTTTAAATTAAATCGTTAGTGCGGTTCTTGAGAAGATAAAACGAAAATAATTATTCTTATCTATTCATCAACAACGCAATAATGAAAGTTCCTAAAATAATTACATTTTCGTTAATATGGTAACATAAGTCGATATATATCAGTCACTTCAGCCAAATATAACATTTAATATCCATTGCCGTAACGTCAAGCTTGCTGTTAAAATTTCCTTGTTGTTATGGCTTGTCTATGAATTAATCGTAACATTAAATAATATATTTGATTTGAACTGGGTTCTATCGGAGTGTAGGAATGTATCACTGTGTTTTTTTATCTTCAATTACTTTTTTATCATTTCAGAAATCACATAAAGACGGAAATTGCTGTAAAACTTCCATGCAGCAAAAACGTAATGGGTTTCTAAGTTCTTGAAAATACTGAGTCCGTTGAAACACTCAACGCTAATGTTTTAGACGCACTCATTTATGATGTTTCAGGCCTCACTGAGTGCTGATGTTTTAACAACACTCCTAACGAAAACTTCACTGACCATTAGAGTTGCATCTGCAGTGCAGAATGCTCTCTCACTTACGGCCTTCAGTGAGTGAAAATAACAGATAAAAACGCAATAAACTTTCTCACAAGACGCCAGAAATCTCAACAACCAAGCATATACATTTCCTGATCTGCATATTTGACTTATAATTTACATTAGCTTCCGTATTCGAGCGTCAATTACTTCTTGCTGCTTAGCGAACATAACATCTTCTGTTATTGAATTGGTACTTATGTTATACATATTTTAACAAAAAGGAACCTTTTTCGCAAGGACAGGAAATTTGATTTGTATATTAACCAGTATTGTACAGTGACTGAAGTACCAGCTGCATTTTGTTATTACGTAACTTGTGTTAAATGTTATCTTATCTAATCATATTTTACAGGACAGAGTTTTTGGTATGTTTGTCTGCAAGAATTCCTTAAGAATGCGTGGTAGATAAATAACCGCTGAAAACGTCAATTGATTTCTACGATTTTTCGAAGCAAATACGGATAAAATACTCAATGACAATCCTAGATAATGATATTTGCCAACTTTATGAGTAAATATTTATCCAGAATTACTAATTAGTTACGCGTGATCTCTTGCGCCGCAGTTAAATGCACGAGGTTCCGGCGTCAGAGATTGTGCCTCAGAAGTTCGCAACACTGGAAACTATGTTTTTTAAACGTTGGCTAAAACTATTGTCTAGGATTGCTATTGTTTAATTTTCGCAAATTGGCTTAAAGAAACGTACAGTTATAGATTAAATCTTTTAGCGTAGAATTATGTACCACGCCCTCTTAATCTCTCATAATTTTTGGCATGGCGATAAAAGAAACATAGCTTTTATGTACTAACGTACTTAGACTTTTTTCCCATTGTTTACTTCAATAGATTGATAAGCATGTTATAGTGTTCGTAATAAGAGAATATTTATGTGAATCACGTAGATTGTTTTGCTCTGAGAAACGAGCGATTCTACTTATCACTATATTTTTACGGTGTAAAATAAGTGATGAAGTGAAATTTCGGAAATTCTCTGAAGAAATTTCTTTTTTTTAATAAAACTGTAACTGTTAAGTGAGAACAAAAATATGTGCATTTTTTTTACTTGTGATGTTTGTTAGGCGAATTCGTAGAATTTCTTGGGCAATAACGCGAGGTTTCATATTCACATACTTTACTATGGATAACATAATAACATAACTGGTATTCACTAGCTTTTTATAAGTGATTATTTATAAAACATTCAAATACTTAGGATACATTTTTATGAGCAAAGAATTTGACATCAGCGCGTTTGTGAAAGTGTAAGATTTACAAATATAAAAAAAAAGGTTTTCTAACTATGTGCAACACACTGAACTGGGACGTATTCACATCAGATATATGATGATTCGTGTTTTCGTTTTTTATATGGTTTTCATTGTGTACTTTTACCGAACAAGTTTGTATTTACGAAAACAATCAATGCATATTACTGAAAAATAATACAAACCAATTTTTGCATTAACATTTATAGTTCTAGACAAATGTTATATACAGGATGAGTCAGGACGAAAGTTAGGCCTACATGCTTTGAGGGGTGATAGTACTGGTAATTCTGAACCAAATATTTCTAATAAACATATGTCCTTTAATAAATAAATAAATATATATATATAAACCTTGTTTGCTAGTTTTTCGTCTCGTGTTGGCTTTAATTCAATCTACAATTATACCGTAGAAAGTGTATTTGTTGAACAGTATGCTAATGACGATCCGAGTGTAGTATTTAGATAAATATGCTGTTACAGTAGGAAATCAAAATATTGCATCAACGAATGCATAAGTAGGTAATGAACATGCGTCTTTTCAGTTATACAAGAATGACCTACCGATGTCTCCTCTTCTTCTTTTTCTTCTTGTTGAAGCCAATGCCCTCTGTGGAGAAGTCCTTCCCCGCGTCAAGGTGGGTTAGACCTGCGACACACAGACAAAGAACACCGTCAGCTTTCCAACTTTCAAGATTCTGAAGTGTCAACAAACACAATTTGTGTAAACTTTGATAGTACACAAACTTTTCTTTGTTACAAAAAAATTTAACGAAGTGCAAAAGTTTCTCTTTCTGATATATTGATCACTGAAAGGAGTATATTTGATATTTCATTTAAATCGCTGGTAGTCGCCGAACTATAAACAGCAGTCGGCATTACGTCATCAGTTACTGCATTTCATTTTCTTGCCAATTCATTACCGAAAAATTACGATATGGAATGCAGATTTTTATTGAGGTTCCGATTTGTATTTTTGAAGCGATACATGAGCGTCCACACACGTAAGCAATTGTATTTGCAGTGAATAATAAAATCGTGAAAAGTTACGCAAGTCATTGAATGCTGTGTCACGTTGGGTGTCTTGAATGTCAAATGGTAATGTAATGATGTTCAATGCAAGAGTGGTATAACCTCTGATGTTCGTGGCTCATGGTAAGGTGAGCATTTTTGAAGCCTTGGCTACTTATTCCTTTCGCTATATTTATCCAAGGTATGGAAAACTTGCGTGTCAATATTATGTGGTAAGAACCCTCACATCATGCTTTATGATCTTAGGGCCGTAAAAGTACCGTTTCTGCGTTAGATATCACCTGAGGTACGTGATATAGCGCGCAGACAGAATCATGTTTTGCAGCGGAATGTTACATAGGCCAGAGCGTTCCGTCCTGGTATGTAGCTGCCAATAACTGCTGCGATGGTATTACGCAGTAACATCAGTCAGTTCGCGCGCTTTGCACTGTATTAACATGTACTTTGATGTGTAGAACTGAAACTGTGAATTTTAGCACATATGTGCCTATAACAAATGCTGTACCTCTATATGTGGGCTCCACCAAATATTGACATGTAATTTTGAAACAACCTGTATTCCTCACTTGTAAATATAGGCTACTCTGAAGTGTACATTTGAGACAGCAAAAATTATATATGTATTATTGACAAGCCGTTATTTGAAAGTGTTCACTTAGACCGCCTATATTTGTCTTGCTGCATCAAATCACACCTTTCGGTCGGGTGCCAGAACTCAAAGAAATTTAAATGAAGTAATGTAGTTACTTATATTTTAAGTATGCACTACCATACTACCATGTTCTGCACAAGTCTGAAAAAAAACCTACCAAATGATTAATAAATAACACAATATTGGGTGTAGAACAACAAAAAAACTTAAAATGATAGTAAATTTTGAAATTAAGGCTAATGACGTCGTAAAATGTACACAATATTTGAAAGAAATTCTAGACGCCACAGCGATAACAACCTAGTAAGTCGGTTATGTATTGTACAGTAAATTATTTGAAATGTATTGGCAACTGGTATTTGTCCTTGTCTTACCGACAGAAACAAAGTTGAACTATCGCAATCAATTCAGCCTTATTTTTGTGAATGACTTTGTATCATTCTTGGAATTTTATAAAAAGTAAATGTGAACAATGCATAAAAATAAGGCTATTATTTTTAACGCTGGCATTTGCTTTATTAAAAAAACACAGAAAACATTAAGAATAAGGCCTGTAGATATCTTGGAACCAGTTGACTACACGAGCGACTTCATAGTCGTCAAGATTCCTAGACGGATATAGTACAATGTGTTTCATTTAACTTCAGTAGATGTAATATTGTTTTAAAGGTACCTACTATCTATGTCTTTTATTTGTTTATCTGTGAAGCGATGTTAGTAGTCAATTTAGTTCTAAATCGAATTCAGAATGAAGTCGTGGTGTTAAGCGTATACTGGAGATGGAATGTTTTGACGTACATGTAACCAGGCATATATGCCGTTCATAAGCGGATGGTGTATCCACCAAATCGAAGTTACCTAAAACAAAGGTGAATAGAATATAATGACAATGGTACATGTTTTGCCGTTGTGTTAAGTACACATACGTAATGCGTAACTTAATTCTGATATGCAAACACAGTACATTGGTCATTCTATAAGTAGTTCTTACTTTATTAATCTTCAGAATTTTCTAAAATATAGGTATTAAATCTTATGGCCAGAAAATTATTCTGGGTTACTTATGACTACGTTTCCAATCATCCGTAGAGTAACGGTTTGATTCCACTTCTTGATTAGTTTTGCCAGCAAATTGTGCGGTACACCCCCCTCCCCCTTCTCAATGGCTGAGATATCCATTTTTATCATAATATATATTTCACAGTTTTTCTTGTAGCACGGATGACATCCGGACAATCTGTGTCGTCAGAACTGTAAAAGTTTATTGAAGTTAAGATGAAGAAACGGCTATAACTTAAATTCATTAGATTTTGAGGGAAAAATGTATTTGAGTGTCATTATTAAAATTCCAGCTACCTTTAGACACAGAGAAACTTCCAGAGTAGAATACCGGTAGATTACTTTGGCCGGTTTCAGATGCCGTAACAGAACTACTAGCATAAAATTGCTTGTTACATAAGAAATTCATAAGTTCTGTTATGTGAGTATAGTATGTTATACCGTACTCTAGTTAAATTTATCACTCACGCATACACATAATGTCATTGAATGATTCTTGAAATGGGACAGAATGAAAAACTGTACTATTGGGAACATACGTCATTGAGATGTGTGTCGTCCCAGAAATATTAGAATTAGACTAAGAAAAACAAACCACGAAAAACGAAAAAAAAAAAAAAAATAGAGAAAACAATCTTAGTTGGCTGTAGTCCATAAACCAAAACCACAAAACATGAAAGAACCCATAAGGAATTAGTAAATTACAAATAAAGGAAAAAATAAACAACAATTGGGCCTACATACACACATACCCACTACACGCATGCAGGTGTGTGTGTATATATATATATATATATATATATATATATATAGAGAGAGAGAGAGAGAGAGAGAGAAGGATGGAATGAGGAGTGTGAGAGAGAAAATATAAAGGCTGGGGGCTATTATATCTCGATTTAGGCTAAGTGCCAATTTTTCAAGAGGCTGAAAAAGAGCATGTAAATATGTTTTGACAATATCTGGTGTCATATTAGTGCAACTACTTCAATTTTCCTTAATAAATTGAATACAGTGACTACATTACTTAGTAATACTTATTTTTTTTTATATTGATATGATACAGATTTTATTCAATTGATAAACTGCGTTTTTGCATATGAGAGGGATCACGTCTTAGACATCGTTCTATAGTTTTATGTATACATAAGTCGCATACACTGCTGGCTAATATTGGTTGTAATATAAATACTCTCTTTGAAATGAAACAGAGTATGTACTATTGTGGAAGCAAATGCGAGCACGGGTCCTAGATCAGCAACATGTGCGCACGAGTGGTCGGGGGCGTGCGCGCGGGGATCCAGGGCGCCATGGAAGGCCCCGCCATGTTGGAGTGCTCCCTCGGGGCGCGTCTCACGCCACACTAGGCCGTATAACGCGATTGCCAGCCCTCCGAACCACGGCACGCGCCCTTCTCTTACTCATCCGCCCCGAATTATCAGGGATGAATTGGAAAGGAAGTGGGTGGTGGGTGGGTGGGGAGGAAAGCTGTAGAGGAAATCTCCTTCGCCGACACGCCGATGATTACGTATTACCAGCCGGGGCCAATAACGGGCTGGGGAGGGAGCCTGGTAATCCCGCAGTCATTAAGAAATATCAAGGGCGTGCTGCAAGCCACTTACTAAGTTGCTTGCTACCCTTCGGACACCGCAAGAACGTGCTGCCGTTGAACTAGTGCAGCGCCTGTCACAACTTACAACATAACAATGTCTGTGCTGTCGATCTGAGGTTCACTGTTTTGTTTATTTGCCATGCGCGTGTAAGTTCCATATCAGAAATTTTGCACAGTTTTCTCAATGCAAGGCTGAGGTATTTTCTCTATGAACCTTATCAACATGTTCCATTTTCACAACGGTGTCTTCGTTAATTTTTAAACTGCTAACTATCCGGAGGAAACTGCTCATTTTCTCCTACAAGTGTCTACAGAAATAGTGTAAGCAATATTTTATCGAGCAATGCAAACTCTAGACTACCTTCCTTATCAATGACTAAAACACAACAAAAGTTTGTAAGGCATATGTTAATCCAATATGGTAGGACTGTTCCCTATTAAGAAGCTATCCGTCTGGTAAGAAGATTTTTGGAACAGAGTAAGAATAACATGGTTAGTAAATCTCACCTGCCTTAGCCGAACATCATTACGATGTAAAAGCGATTTATATTTAACATGCTGTAGTACTAAAAGTCTGTGTTATTTCTATTTTCTTGATCTTTCTATGTAACCATTTTGGCACATACGCAGTCATGCCAATAGTACACATTTGTACACACGTACGGTATTAATTAACTTTCTTTGCCTAGCCTACTTTAAGCTGATGAAGTTTCAGCACTGAATGTTGGAAGGCATATTACAGAGACAGGTTTATCTTAGCATGACATATAATTACTAAAGAATTTTTTTGTTGACTCACCACACCAAATGCATTAAAAACTTCTGTTGTCAATAATATATACCAATATACCAATAACCTTGGCAAAATTTTGTTACACTTTAAACGTAGCTTTTAAATAGAAATACAAATTCATTTTTCGAACCTATTATAATCTTGAAAATGTTATTTATATTTTTCTTCCAACGTCAGTCAATAGAGTCTTTCTAATCTTAATATATCTATGTGATCTTTGAACGATTCTTGCAATGGATACGTATTATAAACATAACCGTTTTTTTGGACATACGCTATTGCGGGCGAAATTTGCCGTATTGCAGAAAAAAAAACCACAAAAAAACAAAAAAAAAAAAAGGAATAAAAGCCGGTAAGCTTTAGTCAACATACGTAAAATTACTTAAAGGAATTTAGTCATATCCCAGAAGATGACACAAAGACAAAAAAGACAGATAAAAACTACACAGAATTAATTCCTAAGTGGAATATAGTCGACTGGAGAAAAATACATTAAAAACAACAAAAGACAGTCGAGAAAATAATAAAAACCAACAAAAACGTGGTGCGTGGAAAAGGCACCAAATGGATGAACGACGACGAAAACGCAAATAACTATATATACGAATGGATGAGAACACAGGCAAGACACAACGCAGACAAAACAGACGGAAAATAGAAGGCTTCTCAAGACCAGTTCTCGAAACTTCGCATCTGTTGTCATCTTGACAAGCCTACTACTTTTTCGTCTGTTTTTATCTGTGTTATGCCTTGCCTGTGTTCACATCCATTCGTGTCTCTCGTTATTTGTGTTGTCGTCATCGTTCATACATTTAGTGCCTTTTTCACACACCCGTTTTTTGTTGGATTTTATTATTTTTTCGTCTGTATTTTGTTATTTTCTGCGTCGTCTTCCTCCGGTCGACTATATTCCACTTAGGAATTAATTTTGTGTAATTTTTATCTGTTGTTTTGTCCTTGTGTCGTCTTCTGGGATATGACTCAATTCCTTTCAGGAATATCTGTATGTTTTATGTATGTTGACTACAGCTTACTGGCTTTTCTTCTTTGGTTTTTGTTTTGTTGTGGGTTTTCTGCAGTACGGCAGCACTCACCCGCAATGACGTATGTCCAAAAAAAAAACTGTTCTGTTCATTCTCTTCTACGCTGCAAGTTGTTAGAAACAAGTCACTTTTTATCCGTTTTCTTTATGTTTTTAAAACCAAAACATGTAAACTTTGCACTCCGAGTTGCATGCGATGCACGGAATACTAAGCAAGAAATTAAATTATTCGGAAGGGAAAGTGATTATTTTATTTTGATTATCTAGAACATTTGAATATAAACTTATAAGGTTGAAACGTACAGAAAAATACTTTTAACATTCAGAATATTATAATTCAAACATTCGTAAATATAACAATTGGCGTTAAATAAACAAATCGGCAATAGTTTTATTACCTAGGAAAAATTAATATTTAATTCAGTATTCCGTGTGTTTTAAGATGAATTTTCTTAACGTTAGTCTCTTAACAACCACGCTTAAAATATGTCTAACTTATTTTGCATTCTCTCACAGCAAAACATTTCTCAAAAGAGTACAGAACTCCACTCGATATACGTACATAATTTAACAAAATCCTGAAAACGAGTGGGCAGTTAGAAAAAAATTGTCTCATTCCAAACGGTTATGACCCAATCACTTTTACCATAACTGCATGTCTTCTTTTATTAATAACTAAAGCACAACTGAAGTTTGATTGCTTTGGAGACTGTAACTGTTGTATTGTATTTTGAGATATTCGAGAATAGTATCTCTTATGCATAACAGTTAGTACTAATTCACATGTGTATATATACACTTTATAATTCTACTTCAGGAAAATATAAAGTATACAATTCATAAGAAATTTCTCTTGGCGTAGTTATTGGATGAAATTTCACACTAAAGATGAAAAAGATTATAATTATACTACTTATTTATTTAATGGGAGAAAAAAACTACAATATATTATTTTGAAATAATAATAATATTAAAACATATTTCCAAAATATTCCGTACGAACTTATTTGTAAGAACTCAATTTGCCATTTTAGTTGTTTAGCCGGTTATGTGCTTTAGTATAGTACAGTTTAGTTGCATACTTTCAGAAATTAATGCACAAAATGTCAACCATTGTAAGCAAATTAAATTTATTTTATTTCAGAGTACATAACTGTTAAGAATAAAAATAATTAACTGCTGATACCTTACTTAAATAAAAAATTATGAAAACAAGGGCATACTTAAAACGTCATTTACACTCGTTAATTTAAAATCAAATTATTAGTTCAGAAAGTACGAATTTTGGTATTTTCTTCTTGTGTCACAAATTGTGCATATTACGGATGTAAAATTATTGAATAGTATTTTAAAGCACATGCAATTAGAACATTTATCCCTCTCTCCATGTAATATTTTAATAGTTCATCTTTATGACCATATATTTAGTAATATATTGGCGAAGTATAAAGGTACATTGTTTTAGTAAATGACGTAGGTTTCTTTGATATTAAGAGAATACATTCCAGGTACTTTGACTGCAACAGCGACTTCATTCCCAGTTTAAAACATAGAGATACATATCTCTGGTCGCTTAGGCGATTCTTTCTTTAATATCCTTCATGGAACCAACACGGAAATTGTATGTATAGTAAATTAAAATGTCATAATGGAAATTTGTTAGCGTACGTGGTTTATTGCTAGCTACACGAGGCACTGTGCCCGAAATTTGTATCCGATTGACGTTCAACGAAACGTTCCTTATTGTTAGGACTCAATTAGTGTATGTTCGTCAACGATTGTTAATCGGTGATAGGATTTCCGCATGGTACGGCTCAAGTACATCCCATATGCATGGCAGTTACACTTCTGTATTTTCAGGTATTCTGTATTGTGCTCTGTTTCACATAAATTCTGCAAATTTTGACAGTTCTAAGGGCACGAATTTGTTTTATTTATGTAATATCTGTCAAAATGCAATATAAGATTAAATGTATATAGAGAAAATATACATTCTGTTTATTTACTAACCATGCTTACTAATGCTGCATAATTCGTGTACAACACAAAAAAATAAACGCCCTTGGAACTGTTTAAATTTACTGAAGTTATTGTAACGTAGTACACACAGTTAAATATAGGCCGCAATCAGTTCAGTAAATTGTAAATATAACGTAGTTGTTACGTTGATTGCAGCCTTATTTACGTACCTCGGGGGAAGACGCAACACTAAAGGAGTTTTTTTTAGACATAATGTTTAAATAAATGTGAAAAAAGAAATCACGGTGGGATACTTATTTCGTTGGAAATTGTGTAAGTCAATAATGAGCTATAAGTATCTTATTTGAAAAGTTTAAAAAATAATTAACGAATAGGATTAACCTGTATGACTTGCAGATTGACCCAGCTGACATCTTATACGTTAACAGCTAAATCGCAATGTATATACTCTAGCGCAAGGTAAACAGAAATAGCGAATTTGCTATACAATCGCAGACTTAACACTATTGCTTTAAGAATTTCAAAATAGCAAAATTAAATTGTCATAATGGAGAGTGCGTCCGAGCCTTAACGGGCCGGAGAAGTGGAAGGTTTGGAGCGGTGCTGTAGTGGTTAGGCCACTCGCCTTCTACTACGTTGGTCTGGGTTCAATTTTCAGCAGGTTCACTCTCCATTTTCGTATGAAGGAAACATGGCAGATGTTTCTGTTGGTTGGTGGGTAATTTCCGGGAACTCCTGTTCCTCTGCACTTCACATTTCCTCGCTGCTCCATACGGACCACATATCATCCTCAAGACCTTTCAAGAGTGAGTGACAGTCACCATCTTGACATTTTTATTTTGTGTCATAACTTTTCTTCTGGGAAAATTTATGCAACTTTAAAATAACTACATAATATAGTACGCATTAAGGGAATTTTAGACATCACAAATATTTGTTTGCCGTTACTGTTGTTACATATCGAAATACAGTTAGAAAGTTCTTATCACTTTTCTAACTGCAATACAATCGGTAATAACAGTGAAGGCAAACAAAGATTTATGATATTTAAAATTCCCTTAACATGCATTCTATTTTGGAGTTAGGTTAAAGTTGCATAAATTTACCCAGAAGAAAAGATTCGACACAAAATATAAAAATTCAAGACGGTGAGTATCTCTCACTCTTAAGTGCTGACCAAATCTTCTCCACTTATTCATATCCTCATCTGATACTAGTTACAAAACATTCTTGGCAGTAAACTGTAAAAATTTCACCACATAAAAAAACTATTCGTTGTTGCCCATCGTGATTGCCCTTTTATTTTAGGTATAATGAATGAGAGGAGAGGGAAGGTGAATCAATTCAAAGTGTGATACCTAATACTAATGTTAGCCTTAATAGCATCTGAAAACCAATTAGGAGATGCGTCTAACTTCCATCTCTCCTCATCCAGGCTGTCAGTCAGGGATAGAACCCTCGACCAACTAAATCCGACTCAGACAGACCACCACAGGCGGCGGGCGATGGGTTGTTGCCAGGTAGGACTGCAGTTGTCGAGAACTGTACTAGGTTGATTCTACATCCACTGACACGCTGGTATAAATAGGTGTCACACAGAGAAAAAGGTTTGGTTGATTCAACCGTATATATGTTTGTATATGGCCAAACAAGCGTGTAACAATTCTGGCAGGTATAATTATCCCAAAAGGATGGTTCAGTCCAGTAATTATACATTTTGTTAGGACAACAAAGCCAATACTTGGCCCGTTTCAGACGTTGTTCAGCCAATCAAACTTCTGTTGAATCAAATTCATACTTGTTTGGCCATATACAAACATATATACGGTTGAATCAACTAAATATTTTCCTCTGTGTATTTCTTAGCACCAGAGCGAACGATTTTCGGTGCAATAATTATGCAACCACTGTAAAAAAAATTGCAGGTAAGTCTACTCTACATGTAATGGAAAGTAACATAACTGGCAATGTCATTTATCGTTACATATTGGCTCAGGCCTTCTATGGCAACTTCAGATAAAACGAGAGCAAAATTTTTTAATCTTTTGGGAGGAAATTAGTTTCCACCACATGTTCGGAAACCGTGTTTCCACCACAAGGCTGAAAAATATTCTCGTACACTAGATGAGTGAAAATATCAAAATGGTATTTTTTTTCAGAGAACTTATTTTGAAGCTGTACGTGCACTTCTGCAGTTCTTAGTCATGGTTAGTGAGTAGATGCTTTCAACTCTCAACATCTTAGGGATCTACCCGCATATCACACACATGTGGTGTCGCAGTAACTTTACTCTAGTTGAAACTGTCAAATGAGCGACGCCTCTGCACTAAGATGTGCTGTATGATGATGAAGTTGAAACGCAGATGTGCGTGCAAGGCATTGAAACAAGTTGGCGCAATATTCTCATCACCAAAAAAACAGTGACTCTACTGAAAGGTCACAATAGTTTCAGTAGACAGCAGAACTTTCATAGCCATTGGTCATCAGGAGTGTACAGTTCAGCTGACTGTCCGCAGCCCTAACTTTCGACAACCCACCAGAGGACCAAGTACACTCGATCCGTCAGTGAAATATTCATCCCCGGCTTGGTGGGGTTGTTCCGTGCGGTCGTGTCGCCTCGCCGATACCAAGGGTGAATATCTGTACGTGCTGGGCTAGCATCCGAACTGCTGGCGGCGTATAGGTGAGGAGGGGGCGGGTAGATGTTCTCTCACTGCAGAACACTCCCCGGGGACGCAGGGGTGAGAGCTAGATAAAGACTCGGAGAGAGGCGGGAGAGATGAGTGCTGTAAAACAGTTTCGGTCCGCGCACAGGGGTGGCTAGCGGAAAAGCGCGGAAAATGCTCCTTTACCACCCCCTCACTGTAGTACACGATGTAAGCGCTGGGAGGGAATGACACTCGTAGGACTGCGGCCACAGAACAACGAAGAATACAGAAGAAAGCACACCACGCTCCAGCCGCCCGGTGTGCCGTACACGGCTCGCGGTTACAATTGTCAAGAATTTAAGGGGAAAAACCTCTTCATTAATAAAAAATTTAATGTTGGAAATTACGAAGTAACGACGAAATTTATAGAAACGTAGAAAACATATCAGAAGTAATGAGCAAAAGTAGATTGTACTTTTTTAGGCATTTATATAGAATACAAGACAGCAGATTAACCAAAAAGATCTTGTAATATTTGTGGGATAAGAAGTCAACAACAAGTTGGATCAACGAAGACATAAAGATTCAGGAAAAAATAATAAAAAACTGAAGAAACAACTGACAAAGTGTTGAGCGAAAAGTGTTGGATATGGAAGGATTCCAAAAATATAAGAGAGTGAAAAAAGTTTGGTCCCAAGTGGTCAGAAGACTTGAAGAAGGAACATAGTGAACAGTCGAAGAAGTTGTAGAACAAAAAATAACAAAGACTAAACAATTTATTTGTCACGCGGTCCTTACATGTCCCATCCGAGAAGGAAAACGTGTAAGAAAAATGTCCAAAATGCTTATATTATAGTTCACAAGCAATTCCAAAATATTATCATTTCCTAGTATACAAGATGTTTTAGGTGTAGGCTATAACGTCTAAGCAGAAACTTTGCAATATTATAATCTGAAAAATATAATTAGTGACAAGTTTACATCTAAAACTATGTTGTGATGGAGGCCAAATTGTTTCGTAGTATTCGCTTTATTTAGGGGCACTGTCTACAGCAATTATCGTCACCATGTTAATACACATACACATATATATAGTTTCTACCAGATTTTTTTCTTGATTTAGACACGAAAACGTGACTAAATTATGCTCTTAAGACGTTTTTTTTTCTCTCATAGTTTTCGCGTAATGGCTCGTTAAAGTCAAAATTTGCATGTTACTGTTTTAAGGACGACAGTAAAACGAACTGACACATCAAACTAAAAAATTCGCAGTGGATAACTATGTCACAGACTACAATTTCTCTTACATAAAACCAAAGAAATATTTTTGTATTTAATGGAAAATGCAGAAATTTAAAATATAAAATTAAAAAACTTAAATAATTAAAAAAAAATGGAAAAATATTTTATTGTGTGGTTTAACATAGGTGAACTTGTGGCCTACAACACCGTCATTGACTGTGAATTTTTCCGTTTGGTAAGTGAGTTGGTTTTAGTGACGTCCTTAAAACGGAAATATGCAAATTTTGACTTTAACGAGTCATTACGCAAAAACTATGTGAGATAAAAAAATATTTCATAACACCAAAATTTAGTCAGTTTTTAATGTCTAGAATAATAAAATAATCTGGTTCAAATGTAAAAAAAAAAAAAAAAAAAAAAAAAAAAACCATGGTGATCAAACTGCTGTATACCGCGCCCTTAAGTAGTGATAGTTAAATGTTCTGCAAGTGACCAAAACATTTTATTTCTTGGCGACAAGAAAAAACAGTTTTTAACCGTCACAGTATTTTTGTGTAATTTTAATTTTGGTTATTTCTGAGCATTCACGAGACCCTCGCGTTTTTTTTATAAAGGAACAATAATAATGCAGAAACGATTCAGCCGGACTCCCAACATTCATCTGGGATGACTTTGGAATGCTGAGTAGCGAATTATCAGAGTGCCGGGACGGGGATTCGAACCCGGCTTCCACCGAACGAGTCTTCTCGTTTGGTTTTTGGTTCAAAGCATTCCACAAGCAATTAACGTAAAACACACCTTGATTTTATTACTCAATATACGTCGCAATGCATGTACTCACGAAAACCCAGGCATACGTGTTATTTTTAAAAGTGAATGGAGGAAAACGCACTATAAAATAAAATGTTGAAACAAGAGCTGAAATAATATTTGGCGTCCCAGAAAACCAAATTTGTGAAAAAGCAGTTACATTTGTTCATTTACTGTGGATACACACACAGCATGTACCGGAAGGAGAGGGTCATATTTTGGGAGGAGATAGTACTGGTCATCGTGAACAAAAACGTTCATATGAACTTGAGGTCAATATGGGACGGTTGTCAAAATAGCTCCATTTCAACGTAAACATTGATACGCTCTAAAATTACTGTTAGGCCTATTGTTTTATTTACAGTTATGTTCCTCCTTGCAGTGACAGGTCATGTCACAATCAAGGAAGCAACGCATTGCCATGGAAATGTGTTTACATACTCTAATGGGACTGTGAATTTGAACGTTGTGTTTGACATGACATGAATGAAAATTGTTGTGTATTGTAATCTTGTTATTACAGCTATGGAAAAAAAATTAGTATGTGTTATTCATTATGTATTACAATTTCCTTGCCACTGAAACCAGGAACGTAACAGCAAATAAAACCATAACAGTATAATTTTCGAGCTTGTCAATGTTTACGTTCAAATGGGGCTATCTCGACAACCGTCCCATATTGACCTCATGTTCATATTTTTTGAGCACATAAACGAGTACTATTACTTCTCAGAATACAGAATATTGCAATTTCCTCCCGGATATCCTGTATATGTATATATATACCCACCCAACATCAAACATTAAAAGAATTCGAGATAGAATTTTAAATATTAAACCAAATTTTGGGTATCAAATAACAGGCCCACATTGATGCATGTAGCCTATTTGATATGTATATATGTATATATGTATATATACATATGTATGTGTATATATGTATGTATACACATATGTATGTGTATATATGTATATATATATATATATATATATATATATATATATATATATATATATATATATATATATATATATATATATATATATATATATATATATATATATATATATATATATATATATATATATATATATATATACATACTAAATAGGCTACATGCATAATTCGATACTCAAATTTTTGTTTAATACTTGAAATTCTGTCTCCAATTCTTTTAATGTTTGATTTTGCCGCAGAATTACTTTTAATTCAAAGTCCTTGTAAGTGGCAAGTAGATAAAATGGAGACACAAAAACATTTTTCATGTCAGCGTATTTTTAAAACTACTGTAGCATATTTTGCCTTGAATTATTGAACGATGGTTATGAGGCACGGTTTCTCAATTTGAGCCCGCCAATAACAGAAGAACGTCGGACACGAACGTGCTACAGTGTAGCTTAGTAAACAGTCAACTTTTCCAGGGCGATTAACCATCGTTAGAGAGGATAATATATCGCGAAACTTTTTTGTGCCAACATACCGTTGAAAACTCTATAGTTAGAGATGATGGTATATCGCGAAAATTTTTTGCACCAACATAGCCTTGAAACCACTGACACACCGTAGCTGTCTGCAGACCAATAACAGGCATCAAATATTACAACAGCGGGATTCTTATTGGCTAAGTCAAATTGGGGCAACAGCTCCACGTACAAGCGAAAGCCAGTTATCTTTTCATAAGCTGAGCGCATGTTGAAGTCTAGCAAATAGACAAGTTTTCCCGCGATAAACCATCATCTCTATCTATAGTTTCTTGCATTACGTATGATTTGGTGATATACGTCTGACACTCCGTAGTTGTATGCAGATAAATAACAGGCACCACATATTACAACACCAGTATTCTTATTGGCTCAGTCAAATAGGACAACAGCTCTACGTACAAGCGAAAGCCAGTAATTTATTGGTAAGCCGAACGTAAGTTACAACCTAGCAAAAGTCACATTTTCCTGCGATAAGTCATCGTCTCTAACCATCGTCCCTAGTTATAACTGATATGTGATAATGAAGTCAATTCGAATTCATGGAAGTTTCGAAAAACCGTATTAGGTATGACACACAAACGTTTATAGTTTTTTAGAGTAAAATTTAATATAAAAATTTTTTGTACTGACAGGATTTAGTGGTAGTGGAACAGTATTTTTTCTCCTGACAAAAATGGGAAATAGAAGAGAACATATTTTAATATATAGATTGACGATTAAAGCTTTTCACGTCCTCGTTGTATTAAGGTCTCAAATGTTTCTGCGGTGAAGAATTTTGATCCGTACTATACATACATATACTGCGAAGCTGAAAAATTATATCGACTAATAAACAAACCACGTGTTTTACATTCTGTGAATCGTAGACTATGACCAAGGACTCCCGAATTCCGCGGAAACATTCTCTCCCAAGCTGTATATTATTGCCTTTATTGCTCATCTGCAGTACCATAGCCGTCTTTAGTAGAAGGCCGCAGCCTTAGATCTGGCAACCCTGCCAGGAAGGGTCATTTTAACACTGCTTTTGTCCCACCAACGGCTGTGGCTTCCCCTGATTCGCCGCCGATATGTAGGGCACAATAACTAATCAGGCAAAGCCAATGCCTATGGAGAGCTAACAGAAGTGTCAAAATGACCCTTCCAGGCAGGGTCACCAGATATAAGGTTGCGGCCTTCTACTAAAGACGGCTATGGCAGTATTCGTTTGTTTAGTTAATAATAATTGCGTGTCTTTGTGAACAGATTTTAACATTTGCTTGCGCCAGTCTTAGCAAGGTTTCTACTGCACACAACATCTATGATTCTCAGGTAGACCACACGTGTAAGAGCTGTTATATAACTATATTAGAAGTACACATTTGTTTAAGGTAACGGAAATGGGCTTTACGTCTCGTTGACAGCAAGGTCATTAGAGGCGGGACACACAACTTGATACAATGAAAGGAACTGAAGGTAAGGAGTCGGCCGTGGCCTTTGTTGAGTAACCATCCCAGCATTCGCTTGGAGCGATTTCGACAAACCATGGAAAACCGAAATCAGGATGGCGGGAGCCGGGGATCGAACCCGGGTCCTCATGAATGCAAGTCCAGCGTGTTACCATTGCGCCACCTCGCGCTGTCACGTTTGCTTAAGTATTTCGAAATATAGTCTGTGAAAGATGTTCGTGAAAGTCAAGTATCCATTACTATGACAAGAGCTTGGGTTATTAGTAGGGGCCACGATTTTGTCGCGAAAAGATTTTTGCATCATTTAGTTTTAATGTCTCGCGTGCACGTCGGCAGCTCTGCGTCACGGCTGTTGCCAGCGCGTCCTTGCTCAGACACGTCCCCTCACTTGACTGCACCAATAACAATAAGGATATTGTGACGTAATGCGTCTGTGATTTGTCAGTAGAACCTCAAGACAAGCCACAGTTAAAACGTCCAATCACTGGCCATGAGACAGAGTTGCGGATGTCAACATAAGGCATTGAAACCAAATGGTGCATAAATCTTTCCGCCATAAAATCGTGGCTCTAGTTATTAGTAAAGATAATGATATATCGTGAAAATGTTTTGTGCCAACATACCCTTGAAAACACTGTAGTTTCTTGCAACATATGTGATTGGGTGATATACTTCCGACACACCTTAACTGACTGTATAACAATATCTAGGGACCCCTGATTTTCGCGAAAAGAATTCTGCCCCACTTTGTTTCAGTGACTTACATACAGATCTGCAGTTCTACTTCATAACTATTGACAGCGTGTTTTTGTGAAGTGATGTCTCTCATTTGACTTCGCCAATCACAATAACGTCACTACAACGTCACACATCTGTGATTTGCAAGAAGAAACCCAAGGCACGTCAGAGCCAAGATGTCCATCAATCACTGATTGTGAAGCAGGACTGCAGATTTGCACGTAAGTCACTGAAACAAACTGGGGCAACATTCTTTTCGCGAAAATTAGGGGTCCCTAACAATAACAGACGTCAATATCGGAATTCTTATTAGTTCAGTCAAATAGGGTAACAGCTCCAAGTACAAGCTAAAGCCGGTAATTTCCTGGTCAGCTGAACGTGTGTTGAAATCTAGCAAACAGTCAAGTTTTCCCGCGATAAACCATCATCTCTAGTTATTAGTATAGAGCTGAGCAAGAGCCATTTGTAGAGACGTGCACATCTCGCATTCTATTTTGACGACGGGCTAGAATTCGCTGGCCTGTACTCACCCAAACACACTCCGTGGTGTTATTGGCTCCGGTCCTTCGTATCTTTGTGTGTATGCATTACAGGATAGTCGTCATTTTAGAAATGACCTTAAATCATTGTTAGAGTCCCGAATATTCCGCGGATTCAACGACCAGCAGGCTGGACTGCACAGCCCTGTGTACACTTTGTCCTAAGCTACTTGTTCATTGGCTGCTGCTCCAGAGAGTGAGCATTCGAACACTTGACGATGTAGCGCGGGAGTACATGACTGTTTTAATGCATGTACGCTATTGGTTCGGAGTCCTCAAGGTCACGTTTAATAAACAATGACCAGGGCCCGGTAGTATTCGCAAAAAAAATTTTGCCCCACTTTGTTTCAGTGTCTTACGTGCACACCTGCAGCTCAACTTCATGTGATTATTGGCAGAGTGTTTTTGTGCAGAGTTATTATTCATTTGACTGTGCTAATCAGTGCACGGATAACTGCGACACAACACGTCTATGATTTGCGGGTTTAACCTCCACACGTTGTATGTTACGGCATCCAATCACTGACCACAAAGCAGAGCTGCAGGTGTGCACGTAAGGCACTGAAACAAAGTGACGCAAAAATATTTTCGCGAAAACTAACGGGCCCTAACAATAACCCGATGGAAAAAGTTTCCAACATGTACACGACTTTAGAAATCCAACCTCTTCTCAGTTTAATCCGCGAAATTCCCGGTACTCTAATCATTGTTTGTGTGACGCGCCTGAAGGTCATTTTCAAGAATTGACTATCCTGTAATATGTACTCACAAGGATTGCAGAGCTCTAGCCATTTATGTAAGGAAAGGAAAAAATCGCAATTTCAACGTCCTGCATGTTAGAATAAACTCTACTGTGTATACTCAAGCCCTGCTAATTGTCTTTTACCCGCTACTCTCTGCAAGAGCAGACTCTGAATGAATGAACGGGGCGTGAGTGTGTGTAGGACAGTACAATATAACGAGAAAGTCGTTGAACTCGCAAATATTTCCTTTCCCTAGCCATGTGCTATCTCTATAATATAAGTAGAACCCACGAATTTTTGTGAAAAGAATTCTGCAACAAATAGTTTCAATGCATTATATGCACATATGCAGCTCTGTTCATGGTCAGCGATTGGCTCTCAGCGTCTAGGGTTCTACCCGCAAATCACAGACATGTGGAGTCGCAGTAACCTTGTTCCTTTTGGCACAGTCAAATTATCCACGCCTGTGCAATAATACATTCTGCCAATAACTGTGAAACATGCCTGCAGATGTGCAAGTAATTCTTTTCGCCAAAAATTGACGTCTCTAAATATAAGCCATAGTGAAGAAACTCGCAATCTGCACTGAACCAGGATGAATATTGATCACCTATTAATACAGAACTAAAACTTCCTCAAATGAGACGAACCTGACTGATCGGTGTAGAGTAGTACCGGCATGACAAATAAAATGGCAGAGAGCGGTTATCCAGACAGTAATTTCAAGGTAATACACCAAGGTTCACTGACCTGTAAACTAGCCTCCAAGAATATAGGAGTACTCAGGCAAATAACAGCTGCTCATTGGCTACTCGCTGATTCAGCGATCAGCGGCGAAGAGTGAAGTGTTATAAGTGTTATAGGTAGGGCCCGGTAATTTTCGCGAAAATATTTTTGCGTCACTTTGTTTCAGTGCCTTACGTGCGCACCTGCATCTCTGATTCGTGGTCAGTGATTGGATACTGTATCATACAGCATGTGAAGGTTAAACCCGCAAATCACAGGTGTGTTGTGTCACAGTTATCCGTGTACTGATTGGCACAGTCAAATGATTAACGACACTGTACAAAAACACTTTGCCAATAGTTATGAAGTTGAGCTGCAGGTGTGCACGTAAGACACTGAAACAAAGTGGGGCAAAAATCTTTTCGCGAAAACTACCGGGCCCTAGTTATAGGGCAAACGACGGTTGGCAGTGACAGTACAGAACTCTCAGTTGCCTGTGTAACCATTTGACTGGTAAAGGCAGGTACACTCCTCAGCCAGTAGTATGTAAGAGGGGAGGAACTAGTTCTCAGTAATACACCTAGGTCTCAGCAACACGACCGTAACCTGCTCAAAGTGTATAGTCGGATATCATACTGCTTGCCTTGGAACACGTCCAAGCTTCGCCACTGTCAGCAATATACCTAGAGACATTGGAAAATCGCGGGAAAAGTTGACTATTTGCTAGGTTCCAGCATGGTGTTTATAACACTGAATGTTTTGTATCTATATTGGCTTTCATTTATTTGAAGCATTGTTTCTCTCTTCAACTAGGACTGTACAGCTTGAACACACAGCGTGTGTGATTCGCCACAAAACTGTTCACATGTGTCACGGTTAATATACTATAGTTGATTGGAGACTGTGCTAAACATTTTCGCGATTTTCCAGTGTGTCTAGATATACCACATGATTAGGCCTGTATTAATTAGTTTACTTATTATTGTTGGAGAAGATGATTTATCGTGGGGAAACTTGATTGTTTACTAGGTTTCAACGTACGTTCAGAATATCAAAGTATTACTGGCTTTCGCTTGTATGTGAAGCTGTTACCTTATTTGACTGAGCCAACAATAATCCCGGTGTTGTAATATTAGATGTCTGTTATTGGTCTGCAGACAACTACGTTGTGTCAGAAGTGTATCACCCAACCATATATCTTGCAAGAAACTACAGCGTTTTCAAGGGTATGCTGGCATGAAACATTTTCGCGATATATAGAGCCAGTGATTTTTGGTGAAAAGTATTTTGCAACAATTTGATAAATGCCTTATGTGCACGTCTGTTCCTCTACTTCATGATCAGTGATTGGCTGTTTTTAACTTTCGGTGTCTCGGGGTCCTACCTGCAAATCATGGACGTGTGGTGTCGCGGTAACATTGTTCTGGTAGGTACAGTCAAATGAGCCACGCCTCTGCCCTATTATATTCTGCAAATAACCACGAACAAGAGTTGCAAGTGTGCACCTACACTGAAACAAGTTGCTGCAGAATTATTTTCACAAAAAAATCAGAGGATCTAGCGATAAACCATCCTCTCTCATTATTGTCTCAGCCAGTCAGCCAGTGGCGTGGCGTGGGGCGTGTGTGTTGTAAGATATAGGTCACTCGGGATAAATTTAACGTTTGAAAAATATCACTAGCCGTTAATGCATATAATTCCACATTAACTCTTGTTACCTTACTGCTTGTATGGTTGGCAGCGAAATTACGTACTATAGTTCTGTGTGTTTTCGTATTTAAATACAACACTACAGAAACAAAATTAACCGAAATCTACATAACTATATGTTACATCATTCATAATTTTTTTTACCAAACCATATCGATTCATACTGACTGTACAATGTATCCACAAGCGCAAACATTAAGTGACGTGACCATAGAGATTAGACATGTCTCGTCGTTAGCCGTTACGCGCGGAAAGATACGAATAGGGTGAAAATATAACTTCTGCAGGGCTTTTTTGAGTGCTCGCTTTATCTCGAATCACTGTACTCTACGACGTCTGTACAAAGTCATGAGTTGCGATGTGGTAGTGATGCCACTTCTAACAGGCCACTCTCGAGTTTGTACAGTTGTCGCGAAGTACAGCTTACCTTGCAACACACTCACGCCATGCCACTTTAGTTTAATTCAACGGATCTGAAATATTCGCGTTTATTTTTTGCCATAAATAGGGACCCCTGTTTTTCGCGAAAATTTTGCCCCAGTTTGATTCAGTGTCTTATGTCCATGTGTGTAGTTCTGCTTCGTAGTTATTGGCAGCGTGTATATGTGAAGAGCAGTATCTCATTTGACTGAGCCAATTACAATAACGTTCATGCAACAACACACGTCTGTGATTTGACGGTAGAATACCTAGGCTCGTGACAGTTAAAATATCCTATCACTGACTATGAAGAAGAACTGCAGATGTGCACGTAAGGCACGGAAACAAAGTGAGGCAAAATTCTTTTCGCGAAAACTACCGGGCCCTATAGCCGTAACTATAGGTTTCAAACAACAGTAACTTGCAGCTAAATTAATTGGCTCAATACTTATTTGACACCTCTAGGAAGGCACTGAGCCAATGATTAAGAAGCTAAAAAAGTGTGTGCCCAATCGTGTGGTATCACTGTGTCAGCGAGCAGCCGAGCAGTATATATATATATATATATATATATATATATATATATATATATATATATATATATATATATATATATATACATGTTATATATATGTTGCCTGCTTAAGTATACAGATACTCTTAAAGCCCTTTAGAGGAGTAATCCCGCGAATTGTTTTCTTTGCTATTTGTTATTAATACGTATAAAATAATTTCATAATTTTTTTTCCAATTACTTTGATGAATTAAAATCATTCCGGTATGTTTTTGAGTTTTTTAAAGGTTTCGTTAGTGTATCTGTTATTTCGTTAAGCACCAGAAAAACTACGCGTTCGGACTAAAAAAATCAGGCAACATTCCAAACTGGCGTCACTCACATTCGTTAGAATTTTTTCATCTACCGTTCCTATTTGGCACAATACAACACTCGCAATTGGCAAGCCAATCGATAAAACTGCTGTAAATGTATGTTTATTAAGAAGAAAAATAAATGCACTATTTTTAACATTTAAATATGCAGGTTTTACCTTTCCTTACAATGAATGGATTATTTCGAATAATGATGAGCATAAATTATGCAAGAAGAAGTATAAATAGGTTATGGCATTGTCAAATGGAAATAATTATTCAAACGAACGCAAGTAGAAGGCAGGATGGAGTATACTTAAATACGGATCTACTATGTAGGCAGAGGTTTGCCAACGTTTTACTAGTAACCTTTACCCATCTTCCAGAAAATAAGCTTTAAATTACGTTAACACGCTTGAAAATTCTCCTACTTAAGAAAACTTTGGCAGACGATGAGCTTGACAGCTTTTTGACGCAGCCTGCCCAGAAAACCCAGATATCTGTAATGTTGATCCAGTCGTCAGTCACTCTTCCAGCAAAGCAGTAATTTTGAAGTCTACGCGTACCAATGCGGACGATCAGCAATACGGCGTCCTGATGTATACAAATCCCGGGAGCGAACTGAACCCGGTTGAGTAGGTATTTCGTGATAATGTGACCACTCTTGAAGACCATATCCTCTACAATAATCTTATTTATTGTGACCGCTGGCAAAAACTTTTGAGTACATTACAATCTATACACATTGGTTGTTATTAGTGAGGTAGCTTTGTTTACAGTGAAATGTGACAGAAAACTATAAATTTTGTTAAACTGAAAAAGTAACTCGGGGGTCAAAATTACTCACTTTAACCCAGACTACATGTATCAGGGTGTTGAAGATATCACATCTCAACTGTGATGGGGTCCCAGTAGTTGTCAAGCGTGGTTGTGTTCCAAGACAAGCGGTATTACTAGAGACCTGAAAAATTCGCATTTTCATTTGGGCACAAGCTATAATTCCAACGACTGTATGATTGCGTCACTTTCGCACCGGTACACTGTCGTCGCGATATACCATCATCTGTAACAATCATCTCTAGATCTCACTATATTTTCTGTGCACGTAACAGTCGTGCTTCAGAGACCAAGGTGTATAACTGGATGTCTGGTTCCTGGCCTCTTACAAACTATAGGCTGCAGTAAGTACGTGTGTGCTTCAACTATTCTAATGGTTCCAAGGACACCTGAGAGTTGTGTGTACAGGATGGCCACTCATTGCAACAAAGAAATTTCACTGATTTTTTCCTGATTTCCCTGACAGAAAACAAAAAAAAAATCCTCCGATTTTCACATGTATGAAAACAATATTTTGACATTTTATTCAACAAATTTTACAATAAAGGTAAATATTTCTAGTACTATCTGACACTACTGCCAGTGAACTAGACAAAACATTCAGCAAAAATAACTACGAACTTGACAATAGAGTATTATAACCTCTACAGGACGGTAATTTGTTAAACAAAAATTATATTATGCTCTCAAAACTCCCATCATTTTCCTTCCTATGACTTTTACGAAAGCTCAAAATGAACGAGGCAAGCAAATTCCCTGATATTTCTAGGTGGCCACAATTTCCTTGATAATTCTAGGATTTCCAGGTTTTCCAGGTGGGTGGCCACCCTGTGTGTAGTCATATCTTTATATCGGTTGCCTTGAAACATTTTTCGCTTTGCCACTGTATACCAGATGTTTGTGCTCATGGTGTCACCGAAATGAAGAAAGAGAAGAATTATTGAACGACTGACTTGTTAAAAGTGTTCGCATGCGCTAGTTTGAAACGTTGAATCTTATTGGGCCATGTTTAAAGCGTTAAACAGACATTAACACCATCTTTTAAAAGGGTAAGAGGCTAGAGAAAACATAGAGTTTAAAACACGCGCATACCAAGAATATCGAGGATTTCGGTTCTCTTCGGGAACATAGCTTCATGGCACTTAAGATAGATGTTATTAAGTCGTAAAGCTAACCTGGCTTGATTAGTTTATATAATAAAAGTTGACACTTGTCATTGTTCGTACATAAAGTAATTTTGGATGTTTTGTCCATTCAGTGGTGGTTTTTACTTTTGGTGTAAGAAAAGTTACAAACAGGGTTATGTTATATTAAGAAGTCGACAGCGAAGTTATTTAGACAGTTACCGGGAGAGGAAGTGGCCATGGCGTTCGTTTAGAAACTATTCCAGCATTCACCTTGAGCGGTTTCAGAAATCCAAGGATACCCGAGATTAGGATCATCGGCCCCGAGAATCGTACCCGCGTCCTTCCCGGTTTTTGAGTATCGTCTTACCATTGCACTATCTCGCTCTGTTTAACGGGTATAAAATATAGTGTTATATGTTTACGTTAACAGCGGGTATTGTTTATTTTCTAAGTTTTGTTTCAAAGCATTTGTCGGAGATATTAAGTAGAATCCCGGATATTTTGCGGGTTCAGTGACCATCAGGCAGGACTCCACAGTCCCGTGTATCTATCTCTCTGTCCTCAGCTACTTTTCATTGGCTGCTGCTCCAGTGAGTGGCCAGTTGTACATTTGACGATGTAGCTCGGGAGTCAATGAGGGTTTTTATGTATGTCCGCTATTGGTTAGTTGTCCTCAAGGCCCCGTTTAACAAATAATGACCCAAATGAAAAAGTTTCCAACATATACATGACTTAGAAATCTAATCTCTCCTCAACTGAAACCGCGAAATTTCCGGGACATTAATAATAAGCATTTTGAGAGCTTGTAACCAAAGATACGTATTCCCAGAGAGAGACTCTAGTCAGTCTTCATGTATTATGTTAAATCAAAGAGAAACATAATTTTCAGTACATATACGTATATATGCATAAATATATATTTTATGGCAGCATTCATCTTATGAATAAAACAGCGACGAAGAACGTTTTTCGTATTTTTTTTTTTTTGCGAACTAACGTTCCAGTTCAACTCACAATTAAAGTTATACTATCTATCTTTATTTATGTAGACAAATATTTCATGTTCAATCTGTTTGGCAGTACATTTGTGGTTTGCTGTTTATTGTAGTTTGTTTGTACCGTGTTATTCCTTTCCTGGGATTGTATGTAGCCTTGGTCCAGTGGTTCAAGGCTTAAATATCTGTAAAAGGAAAAAAGGAGCCGTATTGGCCGAATGGTCAGCTCATTCGCCTCCCACCATGGCGATCCGGGTTCGATTCCCGGCTGGGTAGGTCCCCGTATTATTGCATGTGAGAATCGTGCCGAACGATGCAGCTGGTCGGCGGATTTTTTCGAGTATCTCTCGTTTCCACCTCTCGCCAAAATTCTAGAATATATTTGGTGACACCTATCTACTCAATTTTCATTCTAGCTGTACTACCACTGATATTCGAGTTTTAATGTCGACATTTATTACTTATTTCAGAAATAAATAATTTTGACAGAAATATCCACGCCACGTTGAACATCGGCAAACAGCCACCATATCTAACTATAAATCACTGACCCTGATTACTTCCCAAGTGACAATTATTAAAGCTTGTTGTAATATAAAATGAGAGCTAACATGCTCGCAATAAGGGAGGTTGCCCAACCTTGTCGCACATAACGCAGCCACATGCACGAGCCATAGTCGAGCTAGCTATTAGTTAGGGCGAGTTAGTTACGAGCTGTGCGTAGAGACCGCCTCCCACGCGCCCGAGTAATGAACAATAAAAGTTAATAACGTGGCTCCGTGGAGGAGGTTTGCTACGAGCGACGCCCTCATTTCGCGCGGCACAACACCAACTATCTCCCCATACGACCTCCACACTTCTCTAGCCTCGCCACTGGCCGGGAGGGTTGGTCACGTGAATTACTGACGACGAGGGCATGTCCTGAGTTATGATTACAGCTAAGAGAATTCCGCTAATATATTCTAGGTTAGGTTGAATCCCCAGAACGTGTACTTAGGAACCCATATTCTTGATGTAAAGATTTCTGTTCCAGTTTGTTTCAGTACCTCATCTCCACATCTGCAACTTCGTTTATGGTCAGTGATGGGTAGAGACGATGGTATATCGCTGTAGTTTCTTGTGACATATATGATTCGGCGATATACGTTTGACACAACGTAGCTGTCTGCAGACCAATAATAGGCATTGCATATTACAATGGCGGAATTATGATTGGGTTAGGCAAAAGGAGCAACAGCTCGACGCACAAGAGAGAGCCAGTAATCTTATGGTAAGTTAAACGTCTGTTGAAACCAGGCAAACAGTCAAGTTTTACCGCGATCAACCATCATCTCTAGTGATGGGATGTACTTAACTGTTACGTGTTTCGAAGTTTTACTTCAAATCACAGACGTACGGTATGACAGGAACATAGTCAAGTGAGAAACGCCTTTCTACAAAGACGCGATGCCAATAACAACGAATGAGCGGAGATCAGAAAAACTTGCATTTTCTTTCAGACACAAGCTAGAATTCCATCAACTGTAAGTGCGTGCTACTTTCACAGTTGGCCGTTGACTTATTTAACACTCCTTGAAGCCGATAAGCCAATAATAACTAAGTAACTAATTGCGGGCCCATTTCACAGTGTCAGCGAGCAGCTAATGAACAGCTGGTGTCTGCTTGAATACACAGATATTCTTGGAGGCTAGCCTACACGTCAGTGAACCCTAGAGTTTTCCTGATCTCTATGAACAGGGTCACTAACTTTCGCGCAAAGAATTTTTCCCCAGTTTGTTTCAGTGCCTTACGTACAAATCGGCAGCTCTGATACAGTTATTGGCAGCGTGTCTTTGCGAAGTGACTTCTCTCATCTGACTGTGCCAATCACGATAAGGTTACTGCTACAGCACACATCTGTGATTTGCCAGTAGAAGCCTAAGATACAAGATAGTTGAAACATACAATCACTGACTATGAAGCACTAAAACAAAAAGTCGGAAAAAATTTTTCGTGAGAATTTCATGGCCCTAACAAGGAATCGAGGCGGGAAGTTTCCGAGAAAATATTTTTGCACCACTTTGATTCAGAGCCTTGCTCGCACACCTGCAGTTGTATTTTATGATCGTTTGCAGTGTGAATTTGTGCAGAGACGTGTTTCACTTGACGGAGCCAATCAGAACCAAGCTACTACGTTCCCACACGTCTGTGATTTGCGGGGAAAACCCTAAGATGCTGACAGTTAAAAACACCCGATCACTGACCACGAAGAAGAACTGCAGGTGTGTACATAATGCACTGAAACAAGTTGTTGCAGAAATATTTTCGCAGTAATCAGGGATCCTTGTGTCTACTTCACTGTCACTTCCGAGGTTGGACTACGGCTGTATCGAGTCGCACTTGACCGAAAGCTAGTAGAAAATAAGGAAATAACTCGTAAAACAATGCGTACTACAAGCTCACACGATAGGAAGCCAATGGACGATCGATTTCTGCTAGTCACTGCATTTGACTGAGAAATCTGAGCTACTGTCAGATTAATCCGCTAAACGTGAGCAATGGCGTATGTCCACAAGCCAATAAAATTTAATGGTACACATATAGTTATAAATAGAGATGATTGGTAATGTCTCGGAAATTTCGCGGGTTCAACTGAGGAAAGGTTAGTTTTCTAAGTCATGCATATGTTGTAAATTTTTTCGTTTGGGTCTATTATTTGTTAAACGGGACATTTAGGAGAACTAACCAATAGCGGACATACATAAAAACCCTTATGGACTCCCGCGCTACATCGTCAAATATACAACAGGCCACTCACTGGAGCAGCAGCCAATGAACAAGTAGCTGAGGACATATTGTACATAGGACTGTGCAGTCCAGCCTGCTGGTCACTGAACCCGCGAAATATCTGGCACTCTAATGATGGTATAACTCTAAAATATTTTGTGCAATAGCCTTGTAAGCACTGTAGTTTCTCACAACATGTATGATTGAGTGATACACGTCTGGTACTCCGTAGCTGTCTGCAGATGAATAACAGGCAGAAAATGTTACAATAGCGGGAGTCTTATTGGCTCAGTCAAATAGGGTAACAGTTCCACGTACAGGGAAAAGTCAGTGAGCTTTTGTTAAGCTGTTATGAACGTATGTTGAAACCCAGCAAACGGCCAAGTTTTCCAACGATTAACCATCATCTCTAGTTATGATACTTCACTTGCCCTCTTATCTTTGATCCTTAAGAGGCATAAGTACCAGAAGTAAGTTTCCGCGCTTGATGCACGCAGACATGTGAGCGATAGTATTCAGACTGCTATATTCGACAAAATAGTATAACTTCAATTCACAGCGTGCCAAACTGACGTGCAGTGTTTTCATACAACGCTTTTCGTTTCACGCGTCTTTAAGGGAGCAGGTATTTCACCCAACATTTTTAACTTTTGTATTTTTTTTTTATATATGAGATAGGCCTATCGTTTGTTTTGTAGACATACATTACAACTATTTTTTTTGCATGAATTAAACATTTTTAGCTTACATAATTTATGTATGAAAGCATGTCAAAATCCAAATTTGCATAATAAGGTTTTATATTAGACAAGGGATACCAACTTACATACAGAAATTAAATTATTTACGCTGATGAACATTATCTTGGGCTACGGATGTACACCCACACACATTGAAGTTTTTGTATTTAAAAAAATATGCTGAATTTTAAATTAAAGTTTGCCTACTTTCTATAATAAAAAAATACGTAAAAATTTCAAAGCGGTTTTTATGTATATCTTGACTTGTACATACAGTACGCGTCAATAATTTAGGACCATTGGCAAATATAACAAAATTTGTACCCGGTATTAAATAATTGGGAATTTTTTCAATATTGCGCTCTGTAAAACACAAAATTCAAAAGTTAGAACATTGAATTTGCACTGAGAGAAAGAATTGTTTCATATACTAAATATATTTGTTTGGGTGATGTTTGCTTCAGCTAAGCAACATTTTGTTGGTAAGACCAAGCTTGGAGTCCTCCAAACAAAATTAATTATTTCCCTCGACCAAATTATTCATTTAAACGCAATTTGTTTGTGCCAAACGTATATTTGGTTACTACAGGACGTCGAATAAATATTTTGTGTAAACAAACAACTCGTTACAACTTGTCAACAAAATAATATTGTTAGTTATAGGGTGAATTGCTTTGAACCAACAATTTTTTTTCGATGGACTAAATGATTTGGTTGGCGAAACTAAATCAATTTGGTTGACTTGCGGAAGACGGCAGTCTGGCGTGCGTAAGCGATAAGATGGCGAACACTGTATACCTCAACATTCAAAATATAAGTTTGTGTGACAAGTAGGACGTCTAAACCGTTAATCAGCATAATTCTAGTATCTTAATTTTAGCTATAACAATTTCAAAGTGGTTAATTCGATTGATCACAAAAGAAAATGCTATAAACTTGAAAAACACTGCACCTCCACGACTCGTTGTTTGTGCTGCGGCCCTGCGGTGCACGACGTAACTATTCCTATACAAATAACACTCTTTTTCTCGTAGAAGCACTCGTAGCTTAGTTGGTTAGGTCATGCGATGCAAGTGTTAAGTGAAGGGAAAATGGATTAAAACCCGGCGCGGCCACACTCTTTTTTACTCAACGAAATATTTTTATGGCCAGCTAAATATTTGGTACTGCTAACAAAATTCAGCTGTTTGCCTCAAACAAATCAAGGGAACAAAATAATTTGGTACAAGCAAACAAATATTTCTTTGCCCCTATACAAACAAATGATTTGGTTGATTCAAACAAATTTTTTTTGCACCAACAAAATTTTTTTCTCAGTGTGGATCATAACTTCCCGTTGTATTAATTTTCAAATGTTTAAAAAAATCCCTGATTTTCTTACGTTTTTTAGTTGAAAACAATATGCAGACACAATTTAAGAACATATATTTTCTCACCGAATTTTTCCTAACTACATTTATACAGATGTAAAAAGGGAAAAAAACATTTGAGGGCCATAAAATACTTATAAACCACTTTTTTATTTTTCTTAATAGGACTCTCATTGTACGGCAAATGATGCATGTTTTGCTAATTTTTTTATATATATATTTGTACCAGTGGAGCTATCGAAGCCAGGTTTGCGGCACTACTGAATATTCTGTATCTACTGTAGTGCCGCAAACCCGGCTTCGATAGCTCCACTGGTACAAAAAAAAATGAATTTTAGCAAAATTATGCTTTATTTGCCGTACAATGAGAGTTCGGTTTAGAAAAATAAAAAAGTTGTTTACAAGTATTTTATGGCCCTCAAATGTTTTTTTCTTTTACATCTGTATAAATGCAGCTAGTAATAATTAGGTGAGAAAATATCTGTTCTTAAATTGTGTCTGTATATTTTTTTTCAGCTAAAAAACGTAAGAAAATTAGAGATTTTTGTAAACATTTGAAAATTAATCCAACGGGAAGTTATGATCAAAATTTAATGTTTTAACTTTAAAATTTTGTGTTTTTCAGAGTGCAATATTCGAAAATTGTCAACATAGATAGCATCAATAATTTAAAAACAGGTACACATTTTGTTATATTTGCTAATTTTCCTAAATTAATGACGCGTACTGTATATCCTGCAACTGACAGCCGTTGACGCATGCACGAAGAGGCTTCGTTCCTGAAGATGCTTCGCGCACTCACCGCTAGAGGTCTCCGGTATGCCGGCACCCTGGAGGGGACCAATAAAACGTCACCCAGCGGCACTCGTGAATATTTCACTTTTCAGTGCTGCGTGAAACCCTGCTTCCAGGGGATGGCAAGGGGCAGCGATGCAAGCCGCCATGCATATTTCATTCCTCGCAGGTGTTGTCCGCAAACCGCTGTCGTTTCTCTCCCCACTTAAAAACATCTCACCACATTCTGCCGTGGCTTGGCAGATCACTGTCGACAGTCGTGAGTTTTTTTACACTTCCTATGTTATCTCTTCCTCTCCCTATTCCTTCCTCTCTCTTTCTTCTTCTCTTCGTAGACTCAACTGCTGCGCGGTTTACACCACGGACGTGCGATGGCGACCAGTAAACCTTGTGGCGACCTATTTCCCTCCAGCCAGCAGTTTCTTCGTCGACGATCTGGTCTCACACTGGAGCGCAGAATATCGAAGTGCACAGAAGCCAAACTGACCGCCAGACGCGCCCCATGTCACATGTTTACTGAACTTTAAAGGCGCTATGCACAAGAAAACTCCTTCTTTTATAATTGTACCAAACACTTTCAATTCCTACATATTGCATAATAGCAATTTCTCACAAATAAAATATTTTTCGGTTGTATAGTTTTCGTACAAGCGCATGTGAATGTAGTGATTTGAATATTTTCGCTACTTACCCAAAGTAAAAACTATTCATGTGATACGAATGAACTAATTTACAGTGAAAGTAAATGTATTAACCTATACAGATTGACATATTTGTTTTGTTTTTTTTTCATATAAAAGTAATTTTTAAAAGTCCAGGTACTCAAACCGATGAAAAAATTTAAGTTCATTCAAGATTTATTTTAAACACTAAACCTATACGCAACTAAAATATGCGAAGGAATGTTTTAAAATAATTATAAAATAAAATTTACGTATTTTAAATTGGTCATAGCTAATGACTATTTTAAAAATTTCCAGGTAATCACGTTCGAACATCGACTAATCTGGTTTTACTTGGTACATACTTTGTGGCATAGTCGTATTTTTTATTCCAACTTCAATCCACATTGAAATATGTTCATTGTTATGATTGATTAAAAATTATGTAAATGATAACCTCGCATATTTAAAAATTACAAGCTTAAACACAAAACCCTATTATTGTTTTATGTGTTTAATTTACACGCTTAGAGGAAAAGAGGGAATAAATGTCAAAATAAACCAAACACAACTAAACACTTCATCAGTCAAGATCATTACTTCGTTTTTGTGTATTATGTAGGACTTTTTTGAAAAAGTGTTAGCAACGTTTTTATCCAGACATGTTATGTTTTATTTTCTATGACTAAATAAATATCCTTTAATAAATACATTGTGCTGCACTGAAATTCGGTTTCAGAACATTTTTATGTAAATGCTTTCCACCATCGTATTTTATTTAAAACATTATGTTCCATTCACCTACGGTATTTATTTCAGTCAGAAATTCGAATTTTCAAGGGCCGGTAAATAAAGTAACAATAATCTTCTTAACGTCACTTTCAACTAAGGTAGCTAATGAACTTTGCTGTGTCAAATCACGAACTTAACTGGCACACATAGCTATCAATAAAATAAAAAAAATTAAGGCTTAATTTATTTGTAAAAACTCGTGGCTCTACCAATCCTACAGCGGAGCGTAGTCTCACAAAGTGTTCCCAGCCCTGGGGATTTATCCCTATTTCTAGGGATTTCAAGAGTAAAATAAGGATTTACATATTGTTGCTCAACATTTAGGGTTATGTTGTGTTCTTAAATTATTTCACACAAAAAAAATTAATTAGTGATCTTACGCTGACAAAAAGACTTCGTAGAAAACTATATATTAACAAAACTTTTTTTATCTCTTAGACTTTTGATGAACTATAATCGAATATTTTTTATTGCTTAATCAACAGAGCCACTATACCGTAAATTGCAATTTTGTCGTTGACTCTTTAGTATCTGTCTGTGAGCGCCTCTCTAAATCAGAATGAGTGACTACTCATAGATTTTCCAATGGTTTTCACACATTCCGAATGGAGCAAATCCTACTAACTTAATATAAGTAAAAGCACTGGCAAATATGTGAATATTCACTAGTTATGATGTGTAGTGCCAACATTCCGGAAATGAATCAGTAAATATTCACAGATATTTAAGTTGTTTTTCACTGATTAAATCGCTGAAATTGTTTCACCCATTACTGTGAAAATCACCGGCAAATGAGTGAATATTCAGTGATTGTAATCTCACAATTGTAAGTAGATGTACTACTTTGAGTGAGTACAGTTACACGATGTAAGGCTAGATGTACTACTTTGAGTGAGTACAGTTACACGATGTAAGGCTAGATGTACTACATTGAGTGAGTACAGTTACACGATGTAAGGCTAGATGTACTACTTTGAGTGAGTACAGTTACACGATGTAAGGCTGGCCAAGTGGACAGGCGGGCAGGGAGTTACAAGACACTCGACACTATAGGCCCGGGTGTTTGTTGTCGGGCTTGTTTGCGCCGTCCAGTGTGGGGTGGCTGCGTGAAGGAGGGAGGGGAGGGGTTGGTTCCAGCAGGCCGGATTGATTCACGGGGCTGATTGTCGCGGTTCATTGACCCGGCCCGGGGGGGGGGGGATATATTCCCGCGGGAGAAGCCGGGCCACTTGGGCCAGACGGACCTTACAACCTTCCCCCCTTCTCCAATACACACACGTACTTCTCTAGGGTGTTAACGGGATGAAGCCGTGGTCCCGTGGGACGACAAGGATGCTGCGAGGGTAGGAGGTTTGCCTATGGACCGAGGGTCGATAACACGCCAAGTTTGTAAGGTCCACCTCCGAACCAGAAACGCTGAAAACGAAGATATAAAAGGTTCCTATCTACCTGCGCTTGTAGTGCATTGCAGCGAGTTTAAATTACATTTTTTTTTTTTTCAGAAACAGCTTAACGCGTATTACGTTTGTACACCTACGAAAAGAATACTCACTTCAAACGATGTTTCTATAAGTTTTGAAATTATGATCTCTTATTGGCAGCACCATTTTCAGGCCATTCAAAATGGGTAAAAACGACGTTTCCAGAATACCGTACCTTGGAAAATTTCTATCATATTCGAAAATCACAGTGATTGAATTAGCCTTTTCACACCTGCGACGTGCAGAGGAATTGTATATCACTCGCCTGACTGACACTTTCAGTGGGCGAAAAGTTTTAAGCTAAGTCCGTGGTATGTTTCTAGAGTAGTTTCACACGAATCCCGTGAGTAGTTTGTCAGATAAAACAGGTTGGAAAAGCCGTTTTTAGCCATTTTCAGTGGCTCCGAAATGATTTTCATAATAGAGTGATATTTTAAGACTACCTTTTTCGTCATCGTTTGAAGATTGATTTATTTTCGTACATTGACACAATAGACATACGTATGCAATAAAAATAAAAACGAAAGCAAATGTTATGGTAAAACTGATACTAACCGAAGTAAAAATGCACATTTATCGCGGGTCAAGTTAAAACATCACACTTGTTTATCAATACAGTAAGTTTTAGTTCGACATTCTTCATACGTTATCTGTGTGTGTACAATACTGTAGTCTGGGCCAATGACTGGACCGATGCACCTCTATTAAACGTTCGTGACTGGCTTATAAACAGTTGAAGTATGCCACATAACTATGCAAGGTGCAGGACTCTTCACCTTGTATTTTTTAAAACCGGCTGACACAAAATGTCGTCGTGGATTTGAGAGTCTATAACTGAAAAAGAAAACAGCAACGCATTATTTACGCCTGACAGTTAGCCAACACTCACAGCACAAGCGATGTGCGTGTTGCCTATGACCGAGTCACGGAAGGAAGAATAACGAGTGTAAGATGGCAGATGTTTACAAACCGCTTTCGAATGCAAATGTTAAGAAAAATTCCCATGTCGTAAGCTAGCGTATTTTAACGTTAATATTTTGGTCCCATGTTACAGCATCTGCTGAAAATATTTCCTTGCTCCCAAACCGGATATAACTCTATAGACGTTATTGAATTTATCAAGAGTGTAGTAAGAACAAAGAGCACTTTACTGATTTTGTAGGCAATATAGGGTATGGATACTCAAGTATATTTCCTACATGTTGAGAAGATATTTATTCCATTGACAATTATTTGGTTCTTATAATTTGTACATAATATTTAACTAACTGTCATGATCAGTAAAGAGAACCGGTACACGAATCCTTCGTATTATTTTCATATGAATAAACTGAGCTGACTGGGTTCTGGATCCTGTAGCGTAAAGTTTTAAAAATTGCTTTGTGTAAGAGTTAGTGAACGGTAGCTTTCTCTTTACGTCTGAGTCACGGAAACGGCGAAGGCAATAAGTCGAACATAACACATCCATCAAACACATCATCGCCTCTAGACGCGAAGGACTAAACTAGCGTGCAGTGTTTTCGTAGAAAGTGTTTTTCAATGGGACTTCAAGTGATGATCCTGTTGATTTATTTGTGGTAAGTTTGTTGTAATGTCCATTGCAGGTTTCTATGTCTTTTTTTTTTTTTTTTTTTTTTACGATTACGATCCACATTTTCTCAGCTACAGCAACGTGAAAAAGCTATTTCAAGCACTTTTGAGGAGCTTGGGAATAATATTTTAATAAGTGGACGGAATTTTTCAAATCATAGGGACACAGTTTGAAGTGTGTCTTCTTTTCGTAGATAAACGCATTGGAAATATTTTTGTTAGTTACACAAAAAAAAATACTTTCCGTACCACACTACAGCATGGCGCACGCGTCCGGTCCACTAACTCCAAAAGTGAGTTTGATTTAACGCTAACTGTTTCCGAGTTTTTAACATTTACGCTCCGGTAATTACACCGAAATCGCTGAGTTACATAACATAGGCCACGGCCGATTCCTCTCCCAATTCATAACCTTGTGCAAAGGGTAACGTCTCCAATGAACTTACTGTCGACAATACCTAAAGCCAATAACAATTTTAAAAATGAGAAATTATAGATAGACACAATAAATAATTCGCTCTTTATTATACCAAATTAGCCAACATTAACACACTCTTTGTAAACAACAAAAACCTCATGTTGTGTTTTTCTTTCTGCCACACTTATTATTTTATGATTTATAAAAAATAGATGGTGTAAGCACTTATAAATGTGTCCATATCAACCACCTCAAAACCAAGTCACTAGAAAAAAAAAACAATGAATTTGCCCATCCTACAAAAAACTAGGACGTGAATATATAAAACCAATTTACATAAATTATGAAAACCTCTACAGTGACGTTTCAGTTAGTATTACGTTAAGAGGAAGCAATTTGAAAGATGGGCTGTACCAAAATCACGTATCATCATATTAATAGCTTACTTATTATAAATAAATGGTTTTGTTTCGTATTTTTTAGGCATAAACTTAGAGTCAATTTTCTGACACTGGCACAGCGTGTGAAATACTGTTGATAAATTAATAATAAAATACACTGTATAAATGAGAAAATGTTTGTCCTGCATATTGAACTATGTGAATAGGCTACTTATCTGTACAGGTATATGTATATGAATTCCACTACTATAAAATTATGACTTTCGGGCATGTTCTTATTAAAAAAAAATTATTTTGCGCATGTTAATGTATAGTAACATTTTGAGATGAATTCATGTAAATACCTCTTGATATGTATGGAATTATGGTAATAAAGCTTCATATTTTTCTTTCATGAAGCAAAACTTTAGCTTTCTCTGTGCACGTACGTAAGAAAGTCTGAACAACAATTCATCCTGCAGGGTTTTCTTAATACTTTCTGTATTACATACGAAAATCTAAGCTCATTTATTACACAATTATGACATTTTAAGGCACGATGTTAATGTAAATTTACAGGACCTTAGATATTGCTAAAATTAATTTTAAGGCATTAATTAGTGAAAAACGTATACTAAATCAATGACAGCGCAGCAGTAAAATCCCAAAGTGACGATTTGGTGAATATTACGCATACTTGAAGTGTGTATGTAATATAACACCAGTATATTTATACAGTCATGTGTTAATAAAAATAGGTTCCTATGTACTTTTTATTTATAGTACCCTTGTGTAGAATTACATGTACTGTAGTATGTGCGAACTTACACATTTTACCAGTGTAAAACTCAGTCCATAAACAAGTTTCCTTCACTCTCACAATCGTGTGCATCAGTTCTGAACGAGTTGATGTAAACTGGTCCTTTGTAGTATTCGTACGGTAGCCTAAGCACTTCTGAAAAGCTTACACTATGGCCTCTTTTTATGCTCTCCGTATCATTCCACCACGAAATGTTTTGATAACTTCAATGTTCAGTGCTTCTAAAGGTAAATCCAAAGTTTTTATAAACGTACATAACTTGTAGTAATCTTAGTTATATCACAAACATATGTATAAATTAATTCATCCAGTAACTTTTTTATTTTTCTCATATACCGTAAAATATGAACGTGTTAGTAAAATAAAGACGGAAAAATTCAGTTTGTTAATTTTAGAGTATGGTAGAATTAAATCACACGTACTGTATGACCACTTCTGCCATGTTTGTAACTGCGTATCAGACACGCTCTGGAGAACAATGAATTAAAAACAAACCTGCAGAGTAGTAAGAGCCTAAACACCTGCCAACTTTTTCGTTGCAAAACTAATTACACTAGAGAGTGGTAAAACTGCCTACTGTTTGGAGCAGGTGGTTATCTAATGACCATAGAGCTGTAGCCCAGTAACACACAAAACTGTAGAATATACACTGTATGTCCGGAAACTAACGCATAACACTCCCCCTACGCGAATCCCGGGTTATATTGGAGACGAAAATGCAGTGGCAAAATCTTGTACGACATTTTACGTGCACAATATGGCAACACTGCACGGAGAAAGCCCCCTCTTGCTCTCCACTTCCAGGTATTATTTTATGTATGTTACGTCATGTAAACGTAGAATCATGTTTGAACTGCTCGTGATACTAACCTGCACCAATAGTATTCAGATCAGAACACTAGTAGTAAGATTACTAATATATATTTGGAGTGCAAGAGTGGACTAACTGCGCTGCTTTGTTGCCATATTGTGCATATATAATGGCATCGCATAACATTTTGCCACTGACATTTCCGGCTCCAATTTAGCCCAGGATTCACGTGGTGTGCTTATTATGCGTTAGTTTCTGGACATCATATATAGATATATAATATATATTTATGTATATATATATATGTATATATATATATATATATATATATATATATATATATATGAAGCGGACCATTGAACTAGTAGTTGAAAATTCAAGTTGCCCTATATTGTTTGCTGCCTATGTTAACATTAGAGACCGCTATTATTAGGCTAGGCTTTACAGGCGTCTGTTTAGGTGCTCGTTGGTATAACATCGCGCTCTAAATACACTTCTCTATCATGACAAACTGTTTGTTGTTGCAAAGGAATATCTTGTTTAAGTATGAGTCACTGCGAAGTAACGCTGTCGCATGGACAAAACGTGTGTTTAGTAAAGGTTACAATAATGGCAACGAACATTGTGTTACAATTAATATAGTTTAACAGAAATATTTATGAAGTAGTTAGTTGTGGTAGTTTCAACACAAGCATTGTGTTAGAAAACTGATTATCTTTACCACAAAGAAACTAGTATTCTAATGAAAAATAACATTTTAAAGATAAAATGTAGCAACACCAATATCTTTCTGCTGTAAGACAATCTTCCCTTACCACAACCTAAACATACTCTAAGAAAAATTTATCAGCATTTTTTTTGCAGTGTATGACTGGTAAACCATGACTGTTACTGAAATTCGTTTCCTTGTTTATCATTAACCCAGAAACGTCCTAGCAGGTGTCGAGGTATAAGTTGTAAGCCAATTTTTAAGACAACATAAACATACAAACGCTTGCATTCTAGCTTACAGAGAGAGCAGGATACCAAGCGAAGTGAACCAGTGATGAAACACTCGCCTCGCATTTGAGAGAACCCGGGTTCGGTCATATTCGGCGGCTGTCCTGATCTAGGATTCAATGAAAGGAGAGGAAATATTCTCGCTTTCCACGACCTATAAGTTTGACTGCACAGAAATCTGTGCACTCGAGCCTCAGATGTCTGTACAGAGCAGCCCGTTTAACGTCATACAATGCAAAAAAGTTAGATTTTTCTCAAAATTCCTTTACGGTGTTTACTTTTATTCGTGATACATAGGGACTAACAATTTTTGCTGAAAGGCATATGACCAGCTTGTTTCGTTACCTTACGTCCACATCTGAAGCTCTTCGTCGCCGGTGACAGGATGTTTTAAATCCTCCCCGTCTTTCGGTTATACTGCTCGACAAACCTAAGAGTGTCCTCGGAAAATATGCGAACTACAGCCTCCCCCTTCTCTGACATACCGCTCCCTCCTACTCGCCTTTGTCCCGATACACTCTCCCAGCCAACATCGAGCAAGTAGTCTGGCCGTCGCGACGTGCACTGCGTACAGTCTCATCAGCTGAAAAGTGACAACCACACAGAAAAAAACTTTTTTTGTGGTGGATACAAAATCTTTTGTCAATATGGACCTCAAAAAATAATTTTGTAGTGGTTAGAAAAAATTTTTGTATTCACTGCAAAACTTTATCGGGGACAGCAAAAAATTTTTGTGGTCACCACAAAAAAAATTTGGTAAGGTCCATTATAGCAAAATATTTTGTGGTGACTTATAAGTATTTTTTTTTTCAGTGCAGTGTGTAGTTAGTTGCTGTCCAGGGGGGGGGGGCGATTAAATATCGCTTTTTAAGGGTGCAACGCAAAATTTGCGCCTGCGTTGCGTCTGGTTGAGCTGCATTGGAATTATATACTCACGTAATGCCTAGAGCCACGATTTTATGGCGAAAAGATTTTTGCAACATTTGGTTTCGATGCGTCATGTGCACACCTGCAGCTCTGCTACATCGTCTGTGGTTGGATGATTTTATTCTCACTGGCCTTGGCAAATTATAGACGTACAGACTCACAATAATCTTATTCTGATTGGTGCAGTCAAATGAGAAACGTGTCTGAACATAGACACGGTGCCAATAACCTTGAAACAGAACTGCCGATGTGCACGAGAGACACTGAAACAAAGTGGGGCAAAAATCTTTTCGCGACAAAATCGTGGCCCTAGAATGCCATGGAAGACCCGTTTAACTTGCTCTGCACTTGCGTTGCGCTGTGTTGGTGCAAATATCAGGTGGCGATATTTAATCGGCCCACTGGAAACACTAGCGCTATTACCTCCCCTACATGGGGCTACACTTAGGTTTGTCGAGCAGTAGTCCAAGCACAGACGTGATTGACAAAGTCAAACGAGCAAACACTGACTGTAAGAAGACAGGTTGACAATAACCATCGAAGAAAAGCTGCATATATTCAACTACAAATATTACACTGAACTGGTGTATTAATCAATCATCGCACGGCCTTTATTTACATTTTTACAAAATAAAGTTCGCCGAAAGCAGAAGTTTATCTTAACCTGGGATTTATTCCCAAAATATCCTGTGTCTATTATTAACGCACGGCAAAAAAATATTCCTGCGATAATTAGAAGTAAGTAAATTTCGCAGATATATCCCACGACTGATTGAACATCATGAATATGTACTTCACAATCACTTCTGTGATCAACGACGCCCTATTTCCACTCACATTTGAAAGATGAAGGCCAGTAATACATATGAAAATTATTCGCAGAACTATTGCGTGCTACACGTTTGTACAGTGGTGTGTGCGTGTATAGGACTGAGAAATCTAGACTGCTACGAAATAAACCCCCGAAATTCACTTACCTCTAGCGATAATCCTTTTAATTTTCCAGACACTGTTTATCGCCCAGTCAAACATTGTTAGCTTCAGCGCGTGTTTGAATCCCTCTCCATTCTATTTCATCTTATTTATTCCTGCCCGAGCAAGTGTACCCTTAGTTCTTGGAGGTCCCAAAGGGACGAGACAGACTTGTCCCTTAGGGCAGTCCGGGCGTACAGTGCGAATTGAAAAAAGCGCACTTACCCACGTCTGATTACAAGTTAACGGTCGATTACGACCCACCCCCCGGGGACTAGCGCCCCTCTCGCCAGCTGGGCGAGGGTGTGGAAGCCGTTAGTTTCCCCCCACTCCCTCCTACACGGCTGTTTTCCTCGCTATTGTGCCGTACTCAAACCCTAGCGGTCACTCAAATTAATTTTCTTATTTGGTCGCTCGCCGCCGTTCTGTCTATGAGGCGAGCTCGCGTACTCTCCGGCCCGAACACATCGACCCTATAGCATCAAAAAGCAAGCTCGTGTACTCTCCGGCCCGAAAACATTGACCCTAGCGTCAAGAAGCAAGCTCGTGTACTATCCTGCCCGACCACATCTTCCCAATAGCGTCAAGAAGCGAACTAGCCTACTCTCCAGCCTGAACACATCTTCCTTATAGCGTCAAGGAGCGAATTCGCGTACTATCCGGCCCGAACACATCGACTATGGAGTCCAGAAGTGGCGAGCTCCAGTACTGCGCCTGTTGTGACCTTCAGGCGCTGGTTTGCTTTCCGATCGGAAATTTGTGTTGCATCGTCGTTCGGATAGTGTTTTCATTACTACGAATTTTCTCGTTCGTAGGAGACGCTATATTTAGCTTCAAAGCTAAACTTTGCGTCAACGTAGACTTTGTGACGGCAGCTGAAAGTGCTTCTCAGAAAAAGTACCCCTCTTCTGAATAAAAGTGACAACAATTTCTATCTGTATGGACAAAACTTACTTTTTTGTAGTTATCGTAGATGGTAACTCTACCTTCACAGAAATAACGGTTTTGTGGTGACTGCAAAAGGTTTTGTTAATATAGATCTCACGAAATATTTTTGCAATGGTTACAAAATTTTTTGGTTGTCATTGCAAAATTTTATTGGGGACAGCAAAAAAATTTAGTAGTCACCACAAAAAAATTTGGTAAGGTCCATAATGACAAAACATTTTGAAGTGACTAATAAGTATTTTTTTCCGTGTTGTAGCCTTTAGCTTTGTGACTGTACTATACTTGTAGGGGTCTACTCTTTCCTTTTGATGTCGTTAGAGTTTCTTTCACAGTAATAGAATAATTTAATTTTCATTTGGCAATGTGTGTTATTGAAGTCACTTTTGAAATTATTGAAATTATAAGATGAATTCGGGAAGTACGTACACTGAGAGAAAGAATTGTTTCATTATACTAAATATATTTGTTTGGGTGTTGTTTGCTTCAGCTAAACAATATTTTGTTGGTAATACCAAGCTTGGAGTCCTTCAAACAAAATTAATTATTTCCCTCGACCAAATTATTCATTTAAACGCAATTCGTTTGTGCCAGACGTATATTTGGTTACTACAGGACGTCGAATAAATATTTTGTGTGAACAAACAACTCGTTACAACTTGTCAACAAAATAATATTGTTAGTTATAAGTGAAGTGCTTTGTACCAACAATTTTTTTTCGATAGACTAAATGATTTTGTTGGCGAAACTAAATACATTTGGTTGACTTGCGGATGATGGCAGGCTGGCGTGCGTAAGCGATAAGATGGCGAACACTGTATACCTCAACATTCAAAATATAAGTTTGTGCCACAAATTGGACGTCTAAACTGTTAATCAGCATAATTCTAGTATCTAAAAGTTAGCTATAACAATTTGAAAGTGGTTTATTCTATTGATCACAAAAGAAAATGCTATAAACTTGAAAAACACTGCAGCTCCACGACTCATTGTTTGTGCTGCGACCCTGCGGTGCACGACGTAACTATTCCTATACAAATAATACTCTCCCTCCCATGGTGATAAGTGAAGGGATAATGGATCAAATCCCGGCGCGGCCACAATTTTTTTTTTTTTTTTAGCTTTAAAATTTTAGAAAATTTCAAAGTTTATAAAATATAATCTTTTTAGTTCTTAAAATATTGTATGCGCATTTAATATGTCCAACGAAATATTATGACCAACTAAATATTTGGTACTGCTAACAAAATTCAGCTATTTGCCTCAAACAAATCAAGGGAACAAAATAATTTGGTACAAGCAAACAAATATTTCGTTGCCCCTCTGTAAACAAATGATTTGGTTGATTCAAACAAATTTTGTTTGCATCAACAAAAATTTTTTCTCAGTGTAGTCTATTCCATTTGCTTTAAACTTCCTTTTAAAAAAACTGTGGAGATAATATTGACTCTGAGTATAGCTTATTTTATATACTCGCCTTTCAACATCCGCACAATGAACACACTTACGAAACGAGATAAAGACAAATAATTTATAGTAACCAATTAATGTGTTGTCTTCTATTTATAAAGCGTAAGTTTTTTTTATTAATCTCTTGTTTGTAAAGCCTGGACAATGTGGTTCTGTTGTATAACAATTTACACTGTGCACATTTACTACTGTAATTATAAGTCGGAATAGTGATTATCATCGTTGGCATACAGGCGTGTATTTATCTCAACAGATATTGCAAGTAAGGTTAATATGATTATTCTTTTGGAAAGTCTGTGAAAGTAACGGGTCAGTATTACAAAATGGTTACTATGTATTTATTAAATCCAGTAGGGTGATAAGTCCGTGTTATGGCTCACTAGCGGTAGTAATATGGGTAAATGTTAATGAAATAAGATTTGTGCCCTACTAGAAGCTTATTAAAAGCTGCAAGATAAGTACAAGCCTCAATTGGATATAATTGTAATTATGTCCATTTTAACGTAAACTAAAGACATGTACTTACTATTGATTTTATGTAACTTAAACATGCGTCTACAGTAGCAAATAATAGTAATTAACTGAACTTATAGACAGAGAATTTAAATTTGTAAAATTAATAATTTAAACAAAACGTCTACTTTTGGTATGATGGGATCTGCGCACAATTAATTTTGAGTATTGAGAATGCTAAAACGCTACCGAACACTCTGCCAAGCAACACATAAATTTTGCTATAGTTATTTTAGTTTTTTTTTTTTACGTCCTCGCTAATAGTTACTTTGTAATTATCATTAATATACAGAGGATGAAGTTGCAAAATGTGAGATGTGAAGCCTTCTACTGTAGGCAACACGTCTTACACACGTGTCACACAACACCCTTCTAAATAATTAATTACAGGAGACTCGCATATTTTGAATTATTTCCTGACAACATACCAGAATGCACGGGTTGGTGCACTCGCTTAACGTCTTCCACTGTCCTACAATGTCGTGGATCTTACCAGGGAGCACTTAGAGCCAATAACTAAACGTTGTACGGTAGAGTGACCAATCGCATGTAAGACAGTCAAATTCTTTTAAATGACATAGAGCCACGAATTTATGCCGAAAAGATTTTTGCATCATTTGGTTTCAATGCGTCATGTGTAGGGCCCAGCAGTTTTCGCGAAAATGTTTTTGCCTCACTTCGTTTCAGTGTCTTACGTGTACACCTGCAGCTCAACTTCATGATTATTGGCAGAGTGTTTTTGTGCAGAGTTATTATTAATTTGACTGTGCCAAACGATACATGAATAACTGTGACACAACGCGTCTTTGATTTGCGGGTTTGACCTACAGACGTGTGTTAAGGGCGCGGAAACCTCTTTTTTCAACGTCTTTTTTTATTTTTATATTTGTACAAGATATTTTTTTTTCTTATTTTAGACATAAATTGTGACTATCTCTTACTCTTTGAAAATTGTTGTATCTCTCATAGTTTTTACTTAATGAGTAGTAAACGTCAAAATTTCGAACTTACGGTTTTATGCACGCCACTAAAACCAACCGACATACCAAACCGAAAAAATTCACAGTGTATAACAATGTTGTAGGCTATGATTTGAAACTATATAAAATAAAAAAATAATACTTATTTTTTTTTTTTTTGCATTTTAAAACCATTCTTGAAATTTTTAAATTTTCATTTACAAATTCAGCATTTTTTATTAAATACAAAAAAAATTAATTTTTTATTTTTATATGTGTCATTTCATAGCCTACAACATTGTTGTACACTGTGAATTTTTTCGGTTTGGTATTACAGTTAGTTTTAGTGGCGTACATAAAACCGTAAAGTGCAAATTTTGACGTTTACTGTTCATAACGCGAAAACTATGAGAGATACAACAATTTTCAAAGAGGAAGATTTAGTCACAATTCATATCTAAAATAAGAAAAAAATATCTGGTACAAATATAAAAATAAAAAAACGTTGAAAACTGAGGTGAACCGCGCCATTAAGGCATCCAATCACTTACCACGACGCAGAACTTCAGGTGTGCACGTACGGCACTGAAACAAAGCACTGCAAAAATATTTTCGCGAAAACTACCGAGCCCTAGTCATGTGCACATCTGCAGCTCTGCTACGTCGTCTGTGGTTGGATGATTTTACTTTCACTTGACTTGGCAACTTTCATACTTACGGAGTCACAGTAACATTATTCTGATTGGTGCAGTCAAATGAGAAACATGTCTGAACAAAGACACGCTGCCAATAACCATTAAGCAGAGCTACCGACGTGCACGTGAGACACGGAAACAAAGTGGGGCCAAAATATTTTCGCGACAAAATCGTTGCCCTAGATATCACACAAAGACAGATGAGTAATACAATCACAGACTGTACTTAAGTATGGACAGATCAGTGGAGTCTACTGTGTCGCCAAAACAACAACGTGAATTTTTCATATCTCAGCGATCACGTAAGTTTGACAAACCTACCGATGATCGGCCTACAGTATTTATGTATGGTTCCACCTCCTGTTCCGTGTTTTTTTTTTTTTTTTTTTTTTTACTTTTCATGTACAAATTGTATATGAGGAACCATTTATCAATACCGTCCTTTACATTACGCAACTATAGGATCTACACGACGTAATGCGCGCGTGTACCTTTCATCATGCTTGTCTACAGAAACTTAAAAAAAAGTTTGATTTGAGAGGTGTCTTATGCGCTGTACCTGAGCCTAGCAAATAGTCGACCTCACTGTACCAGTTGCATGCTTCATCATGTCTCCAGGCCACCGCCGTATGTTCTAGAAGATATCTGTCTGAGTTTTATTGTTTACCTGATCCTACACACCGTTTAGTTTTTATTCGCTAATTGCAATTGACGTAGACGTGTAATTAATACACGTAGGTAGGTAAAATTCATTAATTTTCTCTATTTGTATGCTTATTGCAAATTTAACGTTCTTTTAAATTAGTATTTAATATTTAAAGAATGCGTAACAGATAATTCATATTTTCTAACCCAATTAACAATAATACAGGGCAATTATAAACAGCATTTTTGCCAACCTTTGGACTAATTTTTTTTTTTTTCGATTTAACATTTTTCTGGGACACGATTTCTAATGTCAAAATGTCACATATTTGCGCTGCCCTTCGTTTGGAGCATCTATTCTGACTTTTGAAAACTTAAAAATTTTTTATCGAAATTTTAGCGTTTATTTAAGTACGAAAGTATTTTAAGGTTTTTTGAGGCAAAACTATTTTAACTTGTATTGTGTAGGTAGCTATTAAAATAACATCACATGGCAAAAATGACTTTCTTCAGAGCAGGCTGTTTACTTTAATTACAGCGAAGAGAAACTTTTAGAAGAGATTATTAAATTTGTTCTTTAATAAGTTTTATTTGGAAACTTTTAACAAGTTTAAAAAGATGGTGTTGGAAATGATGCAAGGATTTTTATTGAGATAGTTACTTTGAAAGAAAAGTTGCGATTACTGTTTTTACTAAACAACTTGCTTTATGGCAAATTTACTTAGCAGTGGTTATAATTTAAATCGTAAAAATTTTTGGCTTCAAAATTTTTTATGTTGTAGCAAGGGACCTTTTTAGATTGATTGAAAAAGTAAGAACGTTTCATTTCAAACAACAACAAACAGTAATGAAATATGCAATTGTGAAAAATAAGAGCTCCTAATAAAACTCATTCTTCGTGTTCATCGTTTTTCTTAAAAGGTTTCCTTCGAGAACAGTGGTATTTTACTAGCAGCAAACAGTTTTTCTTTCAACGTAAATCTTATCTTAAAAGACATTCACCTAGCTTTACCACGGCAGTGTCATACAAATCGCATCCCGTCATTGCGACAAGAGTTCGATACCGGGCAAGGTCGATTTTTATTTTTGAGACGTGGGAAATATGATGGCACACGAGTTCCTTGTTTGAAAGTCTACCTCTCCGTGATGCCTACAGACGTGCGTATTTTCGCTTATTCGTTTGGGGACAGGCTAGAATGAATTGGCCTTTATATACTCACCCGAGCATACTTTGCGACGTTGTTTGACTCAGGGCCTTGGCATATTTAAGTGCCTACATTACAGGATGACGTGCGTTTTACATTTGACCTTATGTCTAGAGGCACGAGTATTTAGCGTATTAATCTGGCAATAGCATAGACTTCTCAGTCCTACAAACGCACTGGTCATAGTCGAGTATCCATTGGCTTCTAACCGCACAAGTGGGTCGCATGTGTTAGCCCCACGACTTATTTTATTATTTACTACTGGCTTGCAATCTCCGAACGTGTGTCAAAACAGCTGTCGTCTAATCACAGAAGTTACAGTTATATATAGGTTCTTGGCGTCGAACCTGACCTGGAATCTATACGCGAAATACCACAGACATCTTCAGCGGCCTTAGATCTGGCAACACTGGCAGGAAGGGTCATTTTAACATTTCTTTTGTCTCGTCAAAGGTAGTGGCTTCCTTTGATTCGCCGTTATGTATGACAGAATAATGAATCAGGTACAGCTATTGCCTTTGGAGAGCTAAGCGATGTGTTAAAGAGACCATTCCTGACAGGGTTGCCAGATATAAGGCCGTGGCATTCTACTAAAGATGGCTATGGAAATACTCATGCCTCTACTTATATCCAGAGACCGGAATAATTCGCGTTTTCATTCGGGCACAAGCTAAAATACCATCAACTGAAAGTTTGCGTTACTTTCGCAATTGGCCTCTGACTTATTTGACACCTTCCTGAAGTATCTGAGCCGATAATGTACATGTAACAAATACAGACTTATATCACTTTAACAGCAAGCAGCTAATGATCATCTACTGTCTCCTTCAGTTAAGAAATACTCTTGTAGGTTAGCCTACAAGGTCAGTGAACCCGAGAATTTTTCACGAAAAGAATTTTGCCTCACTTTGTTTCAGTGTCTTACGTGCACACCTGCAGTTCTGCTTCGTGGTCAGTGATAGGATATTTTAACTGTCGCGGCCCTTGTGATTTCTACCGGCAAACCACAGACGTGTGGTGTTACAGGAAAGTTTATTTAATTGGCTCAGTCAAATCAGATACGGCTCTTCACACAGACACGCTGCCAATAACCATGAAGTAGAACTGCAGATGTGCACGTAACGCACTGATACAAACTGGAGCAAAATTCTTTTCGCGAAAAAACAGGGTCCCTATACATCGCGATATTTTTTATGTCAACATACATTTGAAAACATTATAGTTTCACGTGACATATATGATTGGGTGATATCTGTCTGGGACAATATAGCCGCCTGCAGACCAATAATAGGTATCATATATAGAGAAGGTGATTTATCGCGAGAATGTTTTCTGCCAGCGTATTCTGCAAACCAGTGTAGCGTCCTGCGTCATGTATTGTTGGCCGACGGTTATGTAGCACAGTCTAGTTGTTTACAGACGAATCACAGACGTCCAGTATTAGCGCACCAGAGTTATCATTGGCCGAATCAAATAGGTTCTCGCTTGTAACGATATAAAAGCGTTAGAAATGAATACATTATATTGAAGCCTAGCAAACAGTCAACTTTTCCCGCGATAAATCACCTTCTCTAATCATATATTACAATAGCGGGATTCTTATTGGCTTAGTCAAATAGGGCAACAGTCTGCGTACAAGCGAACGCCAGTAACATTTCCATAAGATGAACGTAAGTTGAAGACCAACAAACAGAGAAACAGTTTTTTTCAGTGAGCATGGTATCTTAACGATGATATTCCGTCCTTATATGAAGTGTGTTTTACTCCCGTCCATTGTTAGCACACTGAGCACACGTGGTAAGTAAAAGAGCGTATTTCCCTGTACATGACAGCGCATTAGAAGAACGCGGTAGACGACGCCCTTAAGGATGATCACGTTGAGAAAAATTACAGTTTTCTATTTACATGAAATAGTGTTCGTTTTATAGACGCTACTTAGGAGTACATTTTCCTCTTACAGAAGCAATTTTAAAGTAGCCAGTTTTCCCATAACGGCATTTCAAAGTCAAAATTTGCACATTTTTACTTCACACAAAACTTGTAAACCAGTGGACGTTATGAAATGAAATAATTCACATTATAACTAACATGTACCGAGCTACTGCTTGAAGTACTATGTATAAACCCACTACAAAAACATTTATAAAAAATATTTAAAAATTTGCAAATTTTTGGTAACTTTTAGCTTTTATTTATTAATTTTTTTAATACGTTAAGCCGTAGAGCGTGATATATGTGTTGTTTTTGTATATATATTTTTTTCATTTCATAATGTTTACTTGTTTTCAAGTTTTGTATGAAGAAAAAATATGCCAATTTTGACTTTGAAATGCCGCTATGGGAAGACTGACTGAGGTAAATTTTGTTTTGTAAGACGAAAATTTACTCTCTAGTAATATCTACAAACTGACCCTATCTTATACAAATATGAAAATATGATTTTTCCACAATTGGACGCCCTTAAGACTGGTCCCGAAAGCAGAAATATGTTCAGAAAAAATTATTATTGCGCCTTGATGTGTTGGCGGCGACGTATAGGCTACAATAGCGCGCCAGAACGTGAAGCGAGTAGTGCTGCTCCGAAGTCGTGAATGGTCGGTTGGCGCAACGACATTCCTCCCCTTTCCCCTTAAGCGCTCTACCTTTCCTAACTTAGCTCCTCTCCTGTGCAGCGTGCTGTAATTATTGATTAGGGGATACCGGGCATGAAGCGTTCACAGTCCCGGCCAAGAATACAGCCGCACCCACAACGAGCTAGGTGATCTCTCTCTCTCTCTCTCTCTCTCTCTCTCTCTCTCTCTCTCTTTCTCACACACACACAGTTTCGTACTCAAAAATCGGAAACATGGCTTGTTGCCTGTTGAGAGTTTGTGTTAGACATAAACAAACGAAAAAAAAAAAATTAATCTACACAACTTTGAAAGTCAATCTGGATAAACTACGAAACAACAATCCTAGATATCGATATTAGTAGGGCCACGATTTTGTCGCGAAAAGATTTTTGTCCCACTTTGTTTCAGTGTCTCACGTGCACATCGGCAGTTCTGTTTCAAGGTTATTGGCAGCGTGTCTTTGTTCAGACACGTTTCTCATTTGACTGCACCAATCAGAATAAGATTTATTGTGACTCCGTACGTCTATAGTTTGCCAAGGCCAGTGAGAGTAAATTCATCCAACCACAGACGATGTAGCAGAGTTGCAGGTGTGCGCATGACGCATCGAAACCAAATGTTGCAAAAATCTTTTCACCATAAAATCGTGGCTCTAGATATTAGCCAACTATATTAGCAAGCATTTGCCCAGAATGATGCATTTGCTAAGAATATCATTTAACACGACTATTTTCAAAAGACGTTAAAGAAGGAATCAAATATTTTTATTGTTGCCACGTTTGCTTGGAGCATTTCAGTGAATCATAGACAGGAACATTGTTTACGAGTGGACTATAGAACTGCTAAATGCATACCTACGGAACACTGTCTTCTGCTCCGTACCAGTACCCATGGTTTTAGTCCCCGCCCATAATGTGCGGTTGGCAGGCAGAATTCGACAGCTTGAGTTCCAGTGTGCCTTAAAATAAGACTTAATATTGAGAATTAGGAAATGAGTAGCTATATACATATTATTTTATGTTGTACGCAATGTAAAACAAGTTACGTAGTCTACAAAAAACTACGAAACTAATAAAATGAAGGTTACCAACTAGGCATCTTTTTATTTGTTTATTTATTATTTAAATTAGTTTCTAGCATGTCGCACTGTAAGATCATATTTCTATAGGGGCATTGTTTGTATGAATTTAAATATGTAGAGATTTGGAAGGAAAGAAATATATGTAAAACAGCATTTCTATATTAAACCTTATTTTCAAGTCGCAAAACTGCCTGTCGATCGTGCCACAAACATTTAATATATAAATATAAATATATGCATACATATACTTTTAAAATCAGTTAGTGTAGATATTATGAGTAGAGGTGATGGTTAGAGATGATGGTATATCGCGAAAATTTTCTGCACCAACATAGCCTTGAAACCACTGACACACCGTAGCTGCCTGCAGACCAATAACAGGCATAAAATATTACAACAGCGGGATTCTTATTGGCTTAGTCAAATTGGGGTAACAGCTCCACGTACAAGCGAAAGCCAGTTATCTTTTCATAAGCTGAGCGTATGTTGAAGTCTAGCAAATAGTCAAGTTTTCCCGCGATAAACCATCATCTCTAGTGATGGTATATCGCAAAAATGTTTTGTTCCAAAATACCCTTGGAAAAACTGTAGTTTCTTGCAACATATTTGATTTAGAGATATACTTCTGACACAACTTAACTGACTGTAGACCAATAACAGGCATAAAATATTACAACAGCGGGATTCTTATTGGCTTAGTCAAATAGGGTAACAGCTCCACGTACAAGCGAAAGCCAGTTATCTTTTCATAAGCTGAGCGTATGTTGAAGTCTAGCAAATAGTCAAGTTTTCCCGCGATAAACCATCATCTCTAGTGATGGTATATCGCAAAAATGTTTTGTTCCAAAATACCCTTGGAAAAACTGTAGTTTCTTGCAACATATTTGATTTAGATATATACTTCTGACACAACTTAACTGACTGTAGACCAATAACAGACATCAAATATTACAATAGCGGGATTCTTATTGGCTCGGTCTAATAGGGAAACAGCGGCAAGTACAAGCGAAAGCCAGTAATCTTCTGGTCAGCTGAGCGTGTATTCATGGATTTTTTTTTCTTTTCGTTGATATCTTGTCGAGCAGTTGGCAATCCAAAGGATAGTTTAACCATCACTGACTACATGATATCTTACATTGCGACTTTCATGCAGATAGTACGTACGTTACTCTCTGACTGCCGACTGCCTGCTGCTAATACTGTATAGGTGGTTCGATATAAAGTGAGCACTTTTGTAGAACATCTTGTATAAAATATAAGTTAAATTTTTTTTTTTGTTATTTTTGTGGCTTCAGATATTAATTTCTGAGTACGGTACAATATACGGGCTGTTCCGGAGTAGACGTCAGTAAAGAGGCGGGTGACTGAGGGGCCTAAGACCTATAAAATTAACCAAATTTGTATAGATCGATTCACAACCGTCTAAAAGTTATGAATTTTTTTTTAAATTTGGCTATACTCTACCCTAGGCTAAGCATTTACTGATGGTGGAAAAAGTAATGGTTCATGTGGATCAAAATTTGTACACACCAAAGGTTATTCGTGTCGTCACATTAAAAAACACATTTCATGTTACTGAGAGTACAGCTTCGTGGGGTAAAAATATCAATTTCACAAAAGTTGTGCTTGGTTCTGAAAGATGCCTCTAGTTTACATGACGTAAAAAAATACCAATGGATCACATAAAGGATCATCACCCGCTATTGCAAAAATTGCCCCATAGTATGGCCAATTAATTAGTAAAAATTAGGATTTTAAATAAATAAACATCGGTGCAGTAAATGTGAAAACATAACGTAATGCGGAAGATTCACACAATGTAAAATCACAGTAAATAATAAAATGAAACTTTATTGAAATTAAAATATTACACAATGTTTGAAATTATAAAAATGTATTTTGAATGTAATGTGTTTAATTTGTGAGGAAAAATAGAAACTAGTGGCCTCCCCATTATAGAGATCTGGGTGTTATTCCAGAATAGCCTGACAGGCAGATTTTCTGCATGTGGGTGATTGTGGCTAACACATGAAGCTGGCTGGGGGGGGGGGAGGTTATGGGTCTTTCGTTTACCTCTGTTTTCCGTCCCAGTACCGCTCCATGCTCACATTATTCACCTTGGTGGGGGTGAATGGGAGGGTATTACGGCATTTTAACAACGAGGTATTAAGAGCCGATAAGGGTGACACTAGGCAAAGGACAACACAACAAACATGCCCGGACCCAAATGTGAACAGGGGACCCCTCGCACCACAGACTGACTCTTTACCGACTGCGCTACGGGGGCCGGCACCTTCGTCGGCTTACAAGATATCGCTGTCAAGAGCTGCACAACTCGCTCCATTATATTTCTTTCGTTTCCTTCGGATCAAGACCTTGAATTGTTTCTAGACTAGAAAACACGTTTTTGTATGGTGTCATAATGATCTGCTGCAAGACATATTGGTGATTGTACACAACTGCATACCCTATATGCACCGCATATTTACAGATAGGGTGGATGCAAAGATGTTGTATTTGTAATAAAATGCAGAAAATCTGCCTGTGAGGCTATTCAGGAATTATGCCCAGTTAGTTACGATGGGAGGCGAGCGCACTAGCCTCTACATAACCGCGGCCGCTGTGAATATGAAGCAGCAACTACGTAAGGGTGTCTGGTAAAGTAATTCGTTTATTTTACCTTCCCATTTCAATAATATAAATTGTATTTAATGAAATGGAATAACTGACTGTTACCGCTTTATTAATAATATTTAATTTTTTCCTTACATGTTAAACACATTATACTCAAAATACATTTTAATATTTTAAAACACTATGTAATATTTATATTTTTAAAAAGTTACATTTAATTTTTTACTCACATACTAATTTCAACCTTATAACAGTTTTCACATTGTGCGAATCTTCTGCATTACGTTATGTTATCATATTTACTGCATCGATGTTTGTTAATTTAAAACACTCATTTTTATTTATTGATTGGCCAAGCTATGGGGCAGTTTTTTCCAATGGCGGGTGATCATTTATGTAACCCAATGCTATTTTTTACCTCGTGCAAACTAGAGGCATCTTTCAGAACCAAACACAACTTTCGAGAATGTGAATTTTTACCCCACGATGCTGTACTCTCTGTGACATGAAATGTATTTTTAAAATGTGACGACACTAATCACCTTGGGTGTGTAAAAAATTTCATTCCACATGGACCGTTAATTTTTCCACCATCAGTAAACGCTTAGCTAGGGGTAAAGTATAACCAAATTTTCTTTAAAAATACATAAATTTTAGACGGTTGCGAATCGGATTATATAAGTTTTGTTTATTTGGTAGGTCTTGGGCCCCTCTATCACCCGCCTCTTTATTGACGTCTACTCCCGGAACAGCCTGTATACACATTGTTTGTTAAGCCTTGTTTACATCAACGATAACATTGCTAATAACACGTGTTCTTTACCAATGTTACTAACAGTCTTGTAAATTGGTGAAAATATCATATCATCAACATTGTTTCAGTATAGCGTTTTCGAACTTTCTAATTGCTCTCCTGTAAAATTCATTCCTAGTGACATCCATCATTTTTGCAGTGGACTCTTCATTTTTTACTAATATTTTGTTGAAAACGTTTGCTAGCAACGAACGTTAAGAATCATACAACCATGTTAATAACTTTGTAACCAGCACTGTTGATATCATTATTTTCGCGACTCATTCTAGGGCGGTCTAGATAAAAGGATATTGGTAAAAAAATGTTACTAATAATGTTTTCAGCAATGTTGTATGGATTTTGTCTTCAACACACTGTAATAAAACATCCTAAAATTTTTAGGAAATAATTAACCTAAATGCAGTATATGACAGTTAACATACTTCAGTCTTGTTAACATACAAAATTTTACACTTGTTACAATACTGTACATGTCTGGTAAATTTAGTATACATTTGATTGATTTATAAAAAAAGTTTAGGAATGCTACCATGGATGTCTGGGAAACAATTTTACCTCACATACTTTCTTAACGCTTTTATACGCCCGTGTGGAAAATTTACAAATTATTTTTTAGTGTGCATGGTTCGGCCCTATTAACTTCCGTTCATCATTCTTACAACTTTTTTAGTAACATTGATGTTTTCAGCAACATTAATATCACTTATCAGCAATGCTATAAAATAGTGTACCATAGATAAGAATTTGTTGATAAAATTTTTGTTACTAGCATTTTGCAACTAACATTGATACTGTTATTTTTCGGTGTAAAATGGCCTTTAAATAGGTTGACGTATTTATGTTAAAAAGTGGCTGGATAATACAAATTATCTGTAAATGGAAAAAGTAACTAGGGTTCATAAAGTACTGACATTATTCTCAACCACCTATACGCGGCCTTTTACCGTCCTTGCGCGTCAGTTGGTTTCTACTGCATACTTGCTTCCAGCCTCTCTCAGTCGTAGGTAATAACGGACTCTCCGAAGTGCCTTAAATACCCTAAATGGCCCGCCGGCTTGATGGGCTCGAATTCCTGTCCCTCAGGGCCGGCGACCACCCCTCGTCACCCTCCCCCTCCCGTGGCTCGAGGGGTATAAAGTTAATTCCCCGAACGCGTTGTCCGGGACTTGGTTTGCGCTTTATGAAATACCAGTAGGCCATTAGCGGGTATTTATTACTCCAGGGCGGCTGCAGGGGTGGTGCGAGGGTTCGTTCAGGAGGGATGAGAAGGGTGAGGGGGAGTAAGGGGTGGAACCCCTTGAAGTGCGCAGACGCAACCTCACAAGGGACGCCACGCTGACTTCGACTTCTGGTCGGAAAGACATCCTGGCAGTTTCTCTCTCGCACTCCATGCAACCGATAGTTTGCACTCGAGAAGTTAGCTAAACTAAAATACAAGCTTTGTTTATCTTGCCCATACTTTGCGTAGTGCAGTGCAGGGCTGTGCAGCTTGTTTCTAGTGTAATTTGCTGGCTGCCGAAAACAAATATGTATAGCGACGATTGTGCAGCTTAGCAAATTATATTGTTTGATTATCTGTGACTGAATGGGCGAAACAGACGTTGTTTTGAATAAATTATAGTAATAATGAATCAACACAATAATGTAACCAAACTCAGACCTGTACCGTGTTAATGTTATATTTAAAAAAAATGTTGCCAGGCGAACATTTCTATCGTTTGTGCCCATCAACAACGGACTTGCCATGAAGCTCGTTAAGTAATTTATATTGTTTCGTCGTCTTTCTTAAAGGTGTTCGCGTGGCAAAAATTTATAATTTTATATTTTCAAGACACAGAAATTACTTGTAACTACAATTTTCACCTGTAAAAAGTTTTTAGCTCTCAATGTTTTCCCATAGCGGCAGGTCAAAGTCAGAATTTGCAAGTCACAAGAACATAGGTGTAACAAAAACCAAGTGACTTTCTCAAATGAAATAATTTACACTGAAATTAGATATTATGAGCTACATGCTAAAATATTTAAATAACAGAACGAAGTCTATTTGTCTTTTTTTAAATTGCCATAAATTAAGTAAATTGTCACAATTTGCAGATTTTTTTTTAATTACAAAGGAATTTCATTATGTGTTTTAAATAGTTTAGCATGTGGCCTGTGATATCTCATTTTAGTGTAAAGTATTTTATTCGAGTAAGTCAGTTGATTAGCTTCAGTGTCGCTGAATTAAATTTGTAATACGCAGATTACGATAGACTAAGCGCGTTTGCAATACCCTTTGAAGAAAAAATAATGGCTCGTTAGTTTGCGTGATTCGATATTTACAATCACTGTAGGGCTGACAATGAACTACCAAACTACCAGTTGTACTTCCACATATCAACTAACTTCAATGCCACAGTCTTGAATAGCTATCAAATAAATTTGATTGTGTTCTAAATAATTTATAAATATCTCAAAGCCTAATTTAGATTTCTACCGAATGCACAATTCAACTAACTACACGCCAGTAAAAAACTGTCAAGATCGTTATCTTTTCATTCTTCTGCACAATGCTTTGCGCTGCAGTTAACTTTCACTTAATGATTACGTCGGTTAAGGAGTTCAAGAATAGTATAGATAATGCAGGTTGAATGCGAACAAAGCAATAATTGTTACTGCACAGTAAATAATTATTATGTATTTTTCCTTTTTGTTCCACCTATACTTTTCTGCCCAATAGTAGTTTTTCGCGAAGTTTGACTTTACTGTTCGCAAGAACTAACTATAATAAATTAATTTAAATAGCTGTGTTTGCACAATTAACGTATTTACATTCAACGGACAAAGCAAACTGATTGAAATAGTTATTAGGCAGGAGTTTTAAAAATGCTAGCTTTGTTTATTACTATTTGCTACTTACATGACGTTGATATTTTAATAACTAGCAGAATTAGCAAAACTTAAAAGAAAAAAAAAGCGTAGAGTTTCAACACTACTGTGAACAGCGTATGCGCATATAAAGGTTTTTAATATTTTCCTCGATAATGCACGTTATCACATAATCAATTAATTAGGAAGGCAAACCTATAGTACTATACAGCACTTAATTTTGCACCGAATATTTTTAACTTCTCGACATTGTATCTGATTTCGTTTTTTATAAAAAAAAATACGTGTATGTGTTTGCGTGTGTGTGTATATATATATATATATGTTTATATATATATATATATATATATATATATATATATATATATATATATATATATATATATATATGTATGTGTGTATTGTGTGTGTGTCTGTGTAGGTATGTTGGTGTGTGTGTGTGTGTGTATGAGGGTGTGTGCGCACGCGTGTGGCTTTATTGTCAAGATCAGAAATGTATTTTTTTACATTAGAATATGCAAGTAGTGATAAACAGCTTGTGAAAATATTGAAATCTGCATTATAAAATCTCTGCAGACAAATAAGTATGTATATTGCATTTATGGTGCATATTATAAAGCTTTTGGCTATTTCTTATCCTTATACACACACACAAATATATATATATACACACACACACACACACACACATATATATATATATATATATATATATATATATATATATATATATATATATATCATTAAATTGAAACAAGTTCTGATCTTTCAGTGTGTTTTAGTAAATTTCATTGATACATTCATTGAATTAGATAAGTTCTACAACCAGGCATACATAAAATTGTATTTTACTTGAGTTAATGTAACGAAACTACGTACCGTAAATATTTCAAAAATTAATCATATCGAAAATTTGTTTGCAATCTGAAAAATTCCTCAAGCAGAAACAAAAGTAACGATATTGTTGTCCTTAATCACTCTTAAGTATTAATTTATTTCGCGGTAAGTTTATAAAATATAGAAAACAATGCTTAATAATTTCTTTAAACTTTAGTATTAAGGAACCCATACCTACAGTTAAATATGTAGCCTATAATCTTCTATTAGGTTAGCATAATCTCCTTGAAGCAAAATGTTAGGCTAACTACTCCCTTTGTATTTCTCTGGCCATGTACTCACGTTTCAACTGTTGCTTCTCCACGTCTAGTTTATTGTCGGTATTTTATTTGTTTTTCCGTTTTGGTTCACCTCAGTGTTATTCTGTTTCAGTGCAAGTATTGTGTATCACGCATTTTATGCTCCCTCCTTCTGGTAGGGTCACATTAGGTATGAGAGAAGGCGAGAGTGAAGGTTAGGCCGGCTGCTCGACTAGCAAGACATGCCTGTCGCTCGTCCGGTCCGAAGAATGGATAAGGTGAGATGAGTGTTGAGCAGTGACGGAATGAGAGAGGCGGGAGGAAACGGGAGTTCCCGAGAAAACCCGCCGGCTAATGACGACGCCTGCCATGTTTCCCACATGAGAAAATTGCGGCGTCGAAAGCAACCGGTAATCGAACCCGTACCGCCTATGTGGAAGGCGAGAGAGGTCTAACCCCTTGACCATTTTAATATTTGTTTGAAATCACGTTATATTATTTTCATATTCTTGATTATTGGAAACGTCGAAAGATGTGGTATATAGGTGGACTACAGCTGAAATATAAAAGGGATTTTTAGGTGATATTAAATGCCCTATTTGCACTGGTCAATATTGATCCTTATTTACAGTAATGCTAAAGTTTTGATAGCACATGTATGTGTTATATATATAGTCATGTTTACAATTTAATACTCGCTTCTCTTGTTCTTAAAGCATAGCATATTGTAGCGTAAGAGTACAACTGTATCTGTGGACTAATTTTCTTACCTTATTTTATTTTATCATTCATAACAGCGTGAATTTATATTTAAAAAAGGAAAGTAGGCTATATCATAGATTATATTGGTTCTCTTTTTGTGGTTTGTGTTAGCAAAAAAAAAAAGAAAGTAAATTTCATACTGAAATTCTAGTAAGAAAACTACAATGTAATTTTAATTCACAATTAAACTGAAGAGGAAATAGTTGTGTATGAATATCCGATTATAGTTATTATCACAAATCCTTTGCAATTAAATTAGGTGCGTGGACATTATTTTCCATATTTTAACTCTACGAACAGGAGATATTAAAGGGTAACTTACATCAATACTTACCGAAATTTTTTTACGAAGCTCAGGACAGTTTCTGAAAGAAGTTAGGTTACATGATGTAAGTATTCTGTCTTCTTGCAAAATTCTGTGTTATATTTCGTAACGATTTGAGTGATAAAGCGAACATGAAGCTTCGTGACGAAAACCGTGGCATCGTTTATACCTGCATTTTCAAATATATGTTCCCAGCATTGCCGATCATAATCGTCATTTGCTGCAATATTTATGTTTAAATGTCATTACTAGTCTTCCGTATCCCTCAAAAAGCACTTAAGAACACTGCGCTGATAAAATATATAAAACCTTAACGTAAATGTATCTGTATTCAACGTTAATTATTTTCCGCAGAAAGCTTAACTTTGCTACTAAAGGATTTTTAATGACTAATATAATTTATAATAGGTTTTAAGTGAAGCTTTGGAGATATTGAGTATAATTGAATACAATAATTGCGCACCCATTATCGCCAAGTCGCAAAATATGCATTGTTATGAGCATAAATTGTGAATTCTTACGTAGCATGATATAACTAGACAGGTTGGAATGTAAACCACTATTTTGACAGATGGCATACTAAACGTCAGCAATATGACCATGCAAGGATACGTATAACTGGTAGCACGATTTTCGGGAAAGATTCCAGAAATGCTGAAAATAAAAGCAAGTAGACTAGGCGGGTATTTTCTCACCACGACTAGACGCCTGAACGGAGAGCATCGAGAGGCAATTTGGCTTCTGTACTCTCACCTACACGTTGGCCGAGCGGTTAATTTATCTGCATGGTTCCCTGGCGGTGGACTTGCAGGGCGAATATCGGCGAGACGAAGGACGAGGTAGAGAGAGGGTAGTGTGAGGGGAAGAGGGTGGGGAAGTTCGCTCAGGAATGCCGTCATTAAGCAGCCGAGCCATTTAGGGCATTTAAGGCACTTGTGCAGGGAGAGCTTCGTGGACTGTACAGGCCGCGGAACTGTGGAAGCTCGCTGCCTTGACGAGGAACGTCGACTGCTCCTGGGTCTTGCTCGCCTAGTTCATTAGGGCGAGGGAGAACCACCCGCCACTGCCTTCCACAACCCTTACACTCACTGCACTAAGTTGTGCCGTAAACTTATCCACGAAGCTGAGAGACAGCTTTAACTCCTTGGTGTACACGTTTTTTTTTTATTCCTTGCAACAAAATACATTAATTTTGTAGTCTTATTCAGCAACGTAACACTTGGATATTTTGAGAATTTCTGCTGGCCTTACACCACCCTTACACTCACTGCACTAAGTTATGCCTTAAACTTATCCACGAAGATGAGTGACAGCTTTATCTCCTTGGTGTACACTATTTTTATTCCTTGCAACAAAATACATTAACTTTGTAGTCTGATTCAGCAACTTAACACTTGGATATTTTGAGAAGAATTTCTGCTGGCCTGTCACTAGTAGCCAGAAAACTACACCGAATTAATTTAAGAATAGTCGAACATACATTTGAATTTGTATCAAAGTTCAGATACTTTTGAACCAATAAACAAGGTCCGAACCCAGTTATTTAATTATTTAATGTGTAGCTTAGTTACAAGTTTTCGAAGACAAATATATAAACAGCATGTAAATGGCTTTGTCCAGTTAGATAGCTACGTACTTCAAATGTTAACAACAAGCTTATAATAGGACGGTGTTATGCATAAACAGAAGTAACAATTATAGGCTATGTAAAAAATATTTTCCGTCTTTTAAACAGTACTACGAAATGCGTTTTAACCCTTTATCCTCAAATCATATATGTTGAATTTTTGGGACTGAAATTCTTTTTGAAAGACTGTATCAAATCTAACAACCTTACAGCATGGTTTACTGATAACCGAAAATTGGCACTTGATCTGTTAATTCATATCACCGTCCAATTATCACACAATTAGTCAACCACATATTTAATGCATCATACTAATTTCGGCACGGTACGTAACTAATCGAACGATAAATATATAAAGAACTTTAGCTTTTCGATACTTACTTTTTCATAATGTTAAATAAATGTGAAATTTTAGATTCTAAAATGTCGTCCTTATTTTTAAGTTGCACTGTGTACGTCAGTAAACCAATAAAATATAAACCTATTTATTTTAACATACCCACAAAAACGTATTTCCCAATGGTTTCCCAACGTGTTTTCGGCTATCGAAGCCTAGAAGTTCGATACGCTAAGGTCCACACAGTACGCACATCACGCTTCAACCTAGCCTCTAGACGCGAGTCACGTAACTTGCTTGTAGTCTTCTCGCCGACAACTAGCCTCTATGAGACTTTCAGTGGTGACCCTATCATTGTATGACTTACTAATTGAGAAGAAAGTGTACTGAACCCGTCTACAACGTAAATATTCTGAACCAAGATTGTCTAAATTGGAGCGCATAAATATCTGTTTTCTAATTTATTCTGATGCGAGAAAATAAGCTTAATAGATTTATGGAGCTTTACTTTCGTGTAAAATATTAAATACTTTTTTTTTTTTTTTTTTAGAAAAAATAAGGGCTTCAAACCACAAAATCTACAAAAATGGAATACTGTAATTTGTAATATGGTAACATCTAGGCCTAAATAATAAATGAATTACAACAATACTCGCATTTTAACTTGAAAATAATTTTACTATCCGAAAATCAATGTGCGAGAGGTTAAATGTATCACTGTAGATGTCGTGCGGACCACTGGAATACTCAGTCGTCATTAACAGCTTAACTACTTATCAAAAGTCGATGAGATTTTTTGCCGAGTATATATTTTGTCAGCGGACGTTATTTATGTAGCACTATGTGGTAGTGCGTTTTACTCTCGAGTAAAAAATTAAAAACTTATTTTAGACAAATAAGGGTCTGAACCCACAAAATCTACAAAAATGTGAACCTGTCATTTTTATAGTTTTTAATATGATATCATCTAGGTCTCTACAGTAACTGAATTTGAAAAAAATTCTCGCGTTTTCATTTGAAAATACTTTGAACATCCGTAAACCATATCTCATTTCACTAGCCCGTTTACCAATACCAACACAACAGAAATGTTTATTTGCCAAACTCGTCTATTAGAATTTCGATTATCTTTCTAACGTGTAATAGAGTTAACCTTAGCGATATACTTACCAAAGGTAAAGTAACTTGGTGGAATTAGATACGTTTACTTAGTCTCATGGCCAACGTCAAGGATTAAGATGCTGGAAATTCAAAAACAAGTCTAAATACATTATAAAAATATTTTGTATAGTTGTCACACGTGCATATAGGAGCGCTAAGAAAGTAGGTATGGTATAATCGTTTCCCAGACATCCGTGGTAGGACTTCTAAACTTTTTTTATAAAACAGTCAAATGTATACTAAAGTTACCAGACTTGTGTAACAACTGTAAGGTTTGCATATTTACAAGACGGAAGTACGGTGACTGTCCCATACTGCGGTTAGGTTAATTAGGCCTACTTCCTAAACATTTTAGGAAGTTTTATTACAGTGTACGTTACACATTCGTCTAATATTTAACTAAATGCTATTTCATAACAAGAATTGCACGTAGTTGCCAAATAAGTGCAACTATTTGTTTTATTTAGGCTTTGAAACATCCGACGGTCGTGTGTTCAGTAGGAATCAAGAGTTTTATTTCTAATCAAAGCATATTGGCAACCCTATTTGCATACTTCGCATGCGCGGTGACTGAAGCTATGCATTTCGCATGCGCGTGAACGTACACTACGATGAAAAATTGGACTGGCTTTCTCTCTCTCTCTCTCTCTGTGAAATTAAGTACGGAATTCTGTCTGGAATCAGCTTAGTTGCGGTGAACATTGTTACAGTTCAAATCGTACATATTTTCATTAAGATATATGAGCAACGTCCATAGCCCAAAGGTATTAAAATCAGTCTACACACTGCGTGGTCTAGCATTTTAGGGAAACTCAGTAGATGCTGGTAAAATATTAAAATTACAAAAATCTGCTGTAAGGGTTTTAGCAAACTGTCAAAGATATGAATCCTGTAAACCATTGTAAAGGAGGCTTACCATCCTACCATTACCATGTTTATATATTTATATTCTACTGTTATATGTAAAAAAAAAAAAAGAATATAGATTAGTTTATTTCTAATAATTCTATACAGGAACATAATACAAGACTAAAGAATAATTTACATATTCCTACATGTAATTTATCTATCTATCAAAAAGGGGATTGTATACTCTGCTTTTAAGACTTTTTAGCAATTTACCGACTGATATTAAGCTTTTATACAATGGAGTGTGTACAAAAAATATTTTAAAAAATATACTTTTTTAATAATTTATTTTATTCAGTAAATAACTTTTTAGAATCTAAATTGTCAGAGTGTAATAATTACTGGTACAATATGTATGTTTTATGTGGTTCTAAAATTAATGTATGAGTGACATGTTCTATATCCCCGAGTTCGCTCAATTAAGGGATCACTTGAATGAATAAAGTAAATATAAATTAAATAAATAAAAATACTGAATTCGATGCTGAATTATGGCTAGTGTGCAGGCGCGCCGGTCCGAAATTTTGAGGGGGTGGGGGAACTCTTGTATGTTGCGAATACACAGGTACCCCAAAAAAAATGTGCGGTCCGGGGTCCTCTCCCGAAAAAAAAATTTGAATTTAAGTTACAAAATTGTGTAATTTAGATGTTTCCGAGCAGAAATATTGAGAATAAAGCACCCATAGTCACAAATGAGCCGGTGGGAGAGACAAACGTGGCTCCGGCGCCACTGCTAGTGTGTGCCAGGCACATAGAGGAAGTAAAGTATTCAAGACTGGACACGGCCATGACAACCAACGAGACGCTAAAAAAAGGGGGCATCATTCACCGGAAACTTCGGAGACTAATAAATCTTTTAGTTTACAAGTTGGCTACACGAAGACGTTATCTAACCTGTTCAAATGTTTGGGAAAATAGAACATTTGCACGCCCCCTTCCGCGCGTGAATAAACAGAATCACAAATATTTTAATAACATGACTATCTCCTGATCTTTCCCATTGTTATAAAATGTAATTCGAATTCTTTCACAAACACCAAAACCATTTACGAATCGTAGCCATCACGAGCAGTCAGAGCAGTCACGAGGTCGCGAGTCTCATGGTAGACAACTTAACCAAAAATTGTAATTGAAAATGTCCATTACCATAAATTAATAAATATATAATATTTATGCAATAAATGCTTGAAACTCTAGTACCATATACCATCAAAAATTGTATTTATTTTACACATAACGTTTACTTTGTAATGTTGTCGGTGCACGCTGTCCTTCAAATTAGTGTCCCTAGCCGCCCTATTGAATTATATTCTTGATAAACTGCTTAACATAAATAATAATAAAATCATTCATTAATTTGTTATGAGAATCATTGCAATAGAATTCTTGAAAGTTAACATATAATTCCATTGCAATGATTCTTCATGGCAAATTAATTAAAGGTTACATGATTATTTTTGCCAAGCAGTTTACCAAGAATTTATCCTATGCTTTGTCAAAAAGAAAATTTTTATAATACAATTTGAATAAATGTTATGGTTTTAAAACTGAAAATACAATTAAATTGTCTAACACTCCCCTTTAAAACCTAAATATCAAGAAGTTGTTTTGGATACGGCGTAGCGCTTGTTCAGACACGCGTGGTCCTTGTAGTTCACTGAGTGGCCGCCCGAGTGCGCCAGCTGTCCGGGAGAGCAGAGTCGACAAGCTTTCTCTCTCGCTCTCTTTCGCGTCTCTCTCCACCTCGCTCGCACCGCGCATTGCATTAATTAAAAATGCCGCGCCAGATTAGTCGCGCGCGATAATGCCCCTCCCACGCGACGAGACTTTGGTCGTTCAGTTCCCGATGACATCGACACCAAAGACTGCAATTAGGCAAATTCCCTCTTTGCCCCCACCGCCCTTCCTTTTTCTCTACCACTCCTGCCCAATTCCCAACCGCGAAATCTACAACCCTTTCATCGCGATACAAAGTTCCTGATGTCGATGTTTCTCCGATTTTGTTTCAAACGTTTTGTTAACTAAACCTATTTTATGTTATATTACGGTTTTGACTAGTGTTTAATTATAGGCGGTTCGGGATAAAGTGATCACTTTTGAAGGTCATCTTGTCCACAACAACAAAATAAAAATATGTTTGGTTCTGAACATAGACGTTAAGTTTTGAGTACAGTACAATCTACAGAGATTGTTACTTTAGGTTGCCTTGTCCATATTAGACAGTGGCAGGAAAGTAAATTATCTGAGAGTAAAAAAAGTAATTACGGTCTCATGTATTTGCATGTATATTTATGTAGACTACAGTTGATGATAAAATTATGTCCTTCACTGGAAAGACATATGATTGTGTCTGCGTCAAAAATTTCCCAAGAATGTTATTTCGTGGTCGAAAACATCTTGAAAGATATTATTTTATTACTATTTAAAATACCTGTTATTTTCTACCTGATCAAACAACCAAGAACATTAGTTTGTTTTAAGTAAACTTATCATGAAAGGTGCATGAAGCACAATAAAACTAAAAAGATTTTGAAAATTCTCGTCCCCGTGTTTTTCTTGCTCTCGAGACAGGAGTGAAATCACTTCTGGTGGAATCAATATAGCGAGAAAGACACGACCCGAATAAAATAACTTGTATGCTAATCAGTGGCCTGGCTCTGCGCTGACGTCACAGAAGATTCGACGCTGACTGGTTAATCAGTTAACTTATTAGCATCGCACCTGTCGCAATTTTTCTGATTACAGCGTTAGACCTATGCAGTTGTATGGGACATTTCGCTGACTGCTGTTCAATGAAAACGATACCTATACATCTGTCTCTTTAAAATACAGAACTAAATCATAACTGCGACTGTACAATTTGTTCGAAATGTGAAATATTTTACTTCCTTTGTGCAAATAAATAATGACTACAGAAAATCGTTCCATTGAAACGAAATGTGAATGCTTGAAAGTTAAATACAATATTAAATTAACAATTGAAACACACAATACCAGAACAGTAAACTGACCTCAGAAAAGATAGGTCGTTGGTAGATGCCAATTTTTCACTAAAAATATTTGATAATGTTAAGAACACACATTAAGGCTCGGTTTCAGTCGCCATATTGAATTTTTATTATTTTTCGCGTTTTGGAATTCTGAGAAGAAAAATGTTACATCGGTGACTATACCGCAAATTCTATTTACCTTGAGCTTCAATACAAGCATCGCAATAGAGCTAGTAGTGTATAGTTAGGTCGCTATTTGTCTGGTAAATGATGTGTATAAAAGTATTTGCTACACACATTGGGGCGTAATTATATGTTAACAACTAAATCGCAATGTCTGTACTGTAGCGAAATGTAAATAGAATCTGAAGTATAATCGCATATTTAACCATTTTCTTAGAATTCCAAAAAAGCGAAAAATAAAAAAATGCAATATGGCAACAGAAACCGAGCCTTCTGCGAAATCCACCTGGCTTTAATAGCTCTATAAATGACACTTTATAAAGTAAATAGAGACCAATTATGAAACACACTTGAAATAATAGGGTAGCAAAAACATCTAAGAAGCTATAAAGAGTTTAAAAGAAAACACTTGCGTAAAAAAACTGACAGAAGTAATCCCCATAGATAAAGGATATATTTAATATCCGTTTATTCATTATATATCGTTTCACAGTGGTTTTTGGACTCTTATTTTACTATTTTAAGAGCCGGTTCCATGGTGTCTAATTTTATTCTGGCCAGTTTAACAGACAATTAGATAGATTTTTAACTGAAAAATAAGAAAACCTTCCGATTATTGTTCTGATGATGAACTTGTCAATAAACTCAGAAAATCATAAAGATATTATTGAACACGAAGCTTGCAACAGTAAAGTCATAACCTTTAAATTGTTTTACTATAGGTTAATTTCGATCATAATAAATGTATCACGTAACAATAGACATATACGGGTTGTTAACCATTTGTAGATCTGATTTCGAGTAGTAAGTAGTTGGTTTTTAGAAATTATGTATATTGTTTTTTATACTTTCTACTGAATAATTGTCAGGATGAATATTGATAAAGTAGAACCACTTAAATGAGTGAAAAGTTAATTTAGTTTAAGTTATGCACTATAGCATTTTTAATTAACGTAGGCCTACAAGAAGCATTGATTTCTTGTTCGAAGCTGCAAGTCTCCTTGAAAACTACTGTTAGGGAAAAATCAGGCGTAAAGTAGGTCTAGTCTTATTCAAAACTTTAAAACTAATTTTATCAATTTTTCTAATGACGACAGACTGCATTTATTTCTGGCGTGTTAAAATTTCTAGCAAACATTTATGTCCACAAAAAGAACGCTACGGTTGTCTGGTTTCGTTGAACAGTACCAACACTCACGCCAAAAATTTGACGTTTCTAATTCCAGCGGTTTGGACAGCGATTTGACATGTCAGTCAGTCATTCATTCAGTCAACCAGTGAACTCCTTTATACACAAACATAGCCTAACATGATAATACTACATTATTGAATAACTCATGTGGTTCTAAATATTGTAACAATGCTAAAACCTGTAATTATAGCACGGCTTGTGATGCCCAGTGACCTGCAGAGTTACATGTATTTAGTTTCTGGACTCTTGTTTGTTAATCGACAAGTTCATGATGACCACGAGCCAAGCTGACGTGCGGTTGGCTGTTGATAACCGAGTATTAGCAGATCGCTTAACTTTACTCTCGACAACTGCCTCGTTGATTAAGACTTACCCCGACTCTCATGATAACTTACTAAATTTCAAATCGATCAGATTAGTAGAATTGCTGACATTCACTTAAAAAAATAATAAATAAATAAATAATAAAAAATGCTGTTAATGTCTAAACGGCTGAACATGTCTTGAATTATAGCTAAGAACACTCTCGATCGAATCACCTTTAAAAAAAAAATCAAAATCGGTTCATTTGTTTAGGAGCTACGATGCCACAGACAAACACACAGATCCACAGACAGATACGTCAAACTTATAACACCCCTCTTTTTGCGTCTGTAGATAGTTTTTCTTCTAAGGTTAAGAAATTCTGGATGGAAGTACAGCACAAAATGACAATAGTACACAGAGGACAAAAATAACAAACTCCTGTTTGTTGTTTCTCTGGTATACGGCGTAGAGCCAGCGGCGTCATTTCAGGTTTTTCTAGGGGGGGGGGGCAAGATTTTGTTTTCCGGCGACAGTGACCTTGTTGCATCTTTTTAATTAATTAAGCATGTTTAAATTAGCTGCTTTAATAATAAAACTTCAGTTTTATGTGCTTAAGTTAGCAATATTTAAATTAAAAAATACAAAAAATATATATTTACACACATAAAATTCTAAATCCAGGGGGGGGGGCATTTGCCCCACCCTGTGGCCCCAAATGACGCCCCTGCGTAGAGCCTAATTCAATACGTTTAATGTATAAAAAATCTCTAAGCAAATGAAGTGCTGAAATTGTAATTAATCTATATAACATATAACATGCAAATATCTAGTTGATCGTTTAAGTGAAATAAGCAATCAAATTAATAGCCTATGAATTATTTAATACTATTTTTGACTGTTGACCAAATGTGTTGTCAAAGTTTTAACAGTAGTGATAGCCTATGTTTGCTTTCAATAGTGCCTGCTTCCCTGTTCGACTCATATCTGACTGCAAACCGCTGACCTGTGAGTTCACTTTTTTGGAAGGGCCTTATGAAACCAGGAGGCTACCATGTGACATTGCACAGTGACAACAACCAATTAAAAAAATTACAGGTTGATCGGAAGTATAGGAACTAGTGAAGTTAAGACTCACTGCCAAGAGAGATCGATACATTCTGTATCTCTCAAATATCCTTTAAAAACATTTGTATGTACACATTTAAAACATTTATTTACCATATCACATATTTTTGTGAGACAATTTGCAAAGGAGTTTTGCCTCGAAAAAAAGTGTGCTTAAAGTTTACAATAACGATAACGAAAATTATGTTTTGTAACAGTAGATTAAGTGTAATAATTTATTTTAAAACTATTTGTAAGATTTTTCTAACATAACAGTGCAAAGAAAAAAATAGTAACGTAACGTATATTTTATTAAGTTATCCTTTCCTGTAAAGAAAATTTTCTTTAGCGCAAGCAAAAGTACCGAAAGAAAATTTTTGCTTTGCCGTAAAATAAAATAAAAAAGCATTTTTACCGTGCAAAATGTATGCAAACACTTACTGGATTATTTCATTTGCTGTTGTGTATACGGTAATTATTGTGGAGTTAAGTACAAACTGTGGATATAAGCTTAAAACCTCACTAGTAGTTTAGATAAACTGCTGCAGTCCCAACTAATAATGTGACTCAGTATAGTAATTGGAACTGCGTTAGTTAAAAATTTTACACCCGATACGAAAGCAGATAATAGCAGCAATAAATTAAGTAACATATTACTCGGTACAGGAAAATTGTACTATGCATACTAAAGCCCCGTTTAATCGTTCATTGTCTGCTGTTCCACTGAGTAGAAGATAGTCGACAAATAGTCGTGGCTTGAGTACGCATAGTAGCCTACAATGGATTCTAGCCTACAGGTCATTGAATTCACGAAATTTTCCAGTCCCTACATATTACACGTAGTAAGAAACAGCCCCGTCCTGTAGAGCACTACTGCATGTAACCAGAAACTCAAAAACCGATTTAAATAACATAGATGAATTGAAATAAGAAAGGAAATTTCAGCAATATTTATAACATAAAAGTTTCAAAAATCATTTTTATAAAAACTTCGTAACGAATAGGCTTGCGATACGAATTTATTGTTGACAAAAAGTAATATTTTATGTTTAGGGAGGCAATTTATTGTGCTCTCCAGGACTGATTAGCTTCTTACTATTAGCTACTTGTGCTTCTGATAGATAATCTGCTATGAGTGATAAAATTTAGCTCAAATAAATTATATTTTTACGTTTTCTAGGCCAATTACATAATAATTCTATTAAATTGGTTTATTTTCTCGCATTACAAAAGTTATTTTATGAAATGCTAACAACGTTCCAGCAATCGTTACGCCAGCGCGTCTCTGAATGACGTCGTGGGTTTTATCTCTGTTGTACAGCCGCAGTGTCGGTGAATGTGAGGTTGTCTGCTGGGGCACTCGACGGAATTAGCACGTCTTGAGCTCGCTGAACTCTCATCCTAACATGCAACACTCCTAGACACTCCGAGGAGCTGCACTTTTAAGTCTCAACAATCCTCCAACACCCTTTCTTCTCCCCCGCACATCCACTCGAGAATTACCACGGGGAGGATACAATCTGTGCTCTTCGTGTGTCTTCAAGTCTCGGCGCCCCAACAACACTACCAACACGAGGGTAGAAGAAAAAAAGCCTTCAAGGAAAGAAAAAAGTGACCCTCACCCCTTTCCAGAAGTACTAAATAAGAAAGTATTATTTCTTCGAGACCCTCATCTCGAAGTCATGTTTTTATTCCTCGGGTCCTATCCAAACCGTACGTCTTTTCTTACGCATCTCCTTTCAGCCTTCTCCGTTCGTTCCCTTCCAGTCAATCAGTTGAAATCTTTCGCCCGGTGGTTGCATTTCTTTTCATTTCAAGGAGGATCTCCTGTCTCTCTCTTCTCCTCCTTCCTGTCCTTATTTTACTCTTTTCTTCTCTCCTTTTCAGGGCCCCTGCTCGAGTTGAAGGAAATGAGAAGTGAGTGTGCCGGGACGATAGCCAATAGGACAATGAATCGATGGGATTCGGTGGTATTAGTTCAGTCTGCAAGACTTTTTCCCCCCTTCGAAGTAGGTATAAAAAGTGGAAAAAGCAGCCATATTCAGCGAGAATAAAAGGACTTGTACTATACCTTGCGCCCGAGATACGCCAATAAACAGCGTATTGAGCCATCCATTAGAGCATTCCGTCGAACAATCGGCGAGGCAGATCCAGGTCGGCAGGCAGCTGCTTCGAAAAAGATCTCGGAGCTCTCGTTTAAGAATTCATTTCATTTAACATCGTGTACAACAATACTTGACTGACTTCATTCAACAGTCTGACTTTATTGAGAATTGGCATTGGCTCGATGTTTTCTGCTGCATACGCGCTCTGTACGAAATATAATATCGCAGATCCTCGTGGTTCTAACATCGAGAGCAAATTTGATTTATTAACTTGCTGGAACGGATATCCGCTCTTGATGAAAGGTCGATGAGTTGGTTGGCACGACATTATTCCAAAACTGACTTGGACAGCAATATCTTGGGTTCGTAAACCAGCCAAGCCTCTTGCACAAATTACCTAATGATAAAGAAGCTATAGTACTAGAAAAATTGAGAGGGTAGTCAACAACGTGGCTGAAAATCGTTGACCAATCAAATGAGGGATATAATGTCAAAGCGAAACCCAACCAATAGAGAACTTTCCACTGGAAGTAGTGGCCAATCAAACTTGATATCCTTGATCAGAGTCTCACGCAGCCAATAATCGGTGGAGTACGCCTATAGCTAAAATGAAAGGCACTGCCACGTCGTTTCGCTTCTGTACCACGGACACACTTGTGTAACGGCCTCGGTGCGTACCGGGATAAGATTATCATGTTCAATGCTACGTCAGATTGAGATGTTGTTTCTTGATCAACAGAAAGAGATGCGAGTCCGTTCTATGGTATAGATTCTGTCGAATGTCCTTGAGCGCAGAAGAGCAGAGGGTAGAAACTCAAAGAGATCTGTTTGATGAATCCCAAATATTTGCATTACGGAAATTCACCGCAGTTCAACCGGTATTCAACATTTTATCATTGTACTGGTCAGTCAAAGACCAGACAGTCATGGATAAGATTGAAATTACATGCTTTTCTTCAAGGCAATGTGACGTCACTAGGTTGTATGGTGCAGTTCAAAACGTTAGGATTTATACATTTGTATTTGTCCTATTCCAGTTTCAGTATCAGTCGTGGACGTAGGCCTACGTTTAGGTTTTTTTTTTTTTTTTTTACTTTGGTGAATTGAGAACATTTTGACGCAGGTGAGGGATTACGTGACGTGAGTGTAGAGCAGCGACGAAATGAAGACACGTGGTAAACGTGACATCCTCGAGAAAACCCGCCGGCTAACAGTATCGTCCCACACGAACCCCACGTGCAAAAACCCAGGCTTACACCATCGGGATCGAAACCGGAATTTTTTTTAATGCAAGTGTCCTAGCCCTTTTTGACATTGACGAACAAAAATTTAAAAAAGAATGGTCAATGTTTTACATTAAAAACTAATGATTTTCCGTAGTAGCATTATTATTACAAGTATGTCAATTCCGCATGTGTGTATATATTATATACACATCGCATACGTTCTTACCGTTCAATCTGCCCTACAACATATATATATATATATATATATATATATATATATATATATATATATATATGTGTGTGTGTGTGTGTATATATATGACAGGTTGAACGCCAATAATATATGCTTCACCGTTACTTATATAGATAGCCGACGGCTGCCATGACAGGCTTTTGACTACTGCAAGCCACAAATGAGTAAGTAAATAAATAAGGCGTAGGGATATGGCGTGCTACCTGCCTGCGCGTACTGTTAGAAGCCAATGAATTATCGAGCGTGGCCAATGCTTGTATAGGACTGAGAAATCTAAGCTGCTGTTAGATGACTAAACGGAATTTAAGTCCCTCTAATTATAGTTGCCACTGACTATTTATTTTTCTAGTAGAGATTCGTTTCATAAGTGTACGTTAGATATTACAGTTAACAGGTTCCAAGACGCAGATGCAAAACGTGGACGTGTTCAAACGGAAACTGCGCTTAGAAATGACTATACGCAACTCTTGAGTATAGCTGCGTGAATTTCGCAGATTAATCTAGCAGCTGCCTAGATTCAACTGTCTTATATACTTACTGGCCACAGTCAGTTATCCATTGGCTTCTGAGCGTACAAGAGTTATCAATTTTTTCCTTATTTGCTACTGGCTTGCAGTAGTCAAACATGTGCCAAGGCAACCGTCGTACAGTCACTAGAGGTGGTGAAATTTCACGAATTCAATTACCTGAATGTTAGAATCAAATATCCTATACATACTTAGGTCCCGACCATTTGTCCACTGGCTGCTACTCAGTGGAACACAAGGCAATGAACGAATAGACAAGGCTTTGAGTATGCATAGGACATTTGATTCTAACATTGAATACGAGAAATTTCACCATCTCTAACAATCACATAAGCAAAGGCCGGAAAAATTCGCGGGTTCACAGACCGGTAGGCTAGCCTCCAAGAATATATGTGTATTCAAGCAGACAACATCTGCTCATTGGCTGCTCGCTGACACAGTGAAATGGGCCTACATTAGTTACATTGTCATTATTGGTTTAGCGACTTCAAGTAGGTGTCAAATAGTCAACGGCCAATTGCGAAAGTGGCAAGAACTAAAAATTTCTAGAATCCTAGATTGTGCCTGAAAGAAAACGCGAAATTTTCGGGTCCCTATACATAAGTGATAGTAAAATAAACGTTCTTAGTGTTCAACCTGTACAAGAACATATTCGCGAAATGCACGTACCTCTCTACTATTGAGTTATCTGCGGAAATATTTTACTAGTGCGTTGCTGGTAAATCTCCGACCTGTGGCACTTGAGAGACAAGTAACGAATTCGAATTCTTTACTAACAAAGCCTTATACTGACTAGACTCCAAGTGACTATAGGATCGTTCGACGTCTCCCGCTGGCCGATATTGTTGTGACTTGCCGCGGAGAATGCTTACACGGTAGAGAGGCCAATCTCTGTAAAGACATAACACACGTAAATGACAAAATATGAAAGTTCATGGCCAGTTGAATCGCATATTATGCATGGTTATGTATAGGATAGTGAACTTTAGTCTGCTACTAAATAATAACGCGAATATTGCATATGTCTAATTATAAGAAAGAACGAACTGGCTTGTGAACAAACATCCATACAACCTCATTATTATAAAAAAAACTCTCTTGTTGGTTGGTTCGTGCAGGTCTCTCAGTGTCAAGCGCTCACTGTGTACTGTGTAAGTCGCTCCTAATTTCGCTTCTCTTGAAACGCACCCACGCTTCGATACTCAATATTTAGATTTTCATATGCAATTGGGTGAAAATTGTTACATGCTAAAAAATATTTATGTAACGAAGACTTCGTCAGAGGTGATGTCCCCAACTCGACTAAATATTCGATGTAAAAATGTCAATAACTGATATTTTTTGGCAAAGCATTTTTAAGGTGCTAGCCTTACCTGACTGACAAGCCACATTGCAGTGGAGAGGTTGAGAATTCGCGCCTTACTATACGTAGTTCTAAATGTCCACTAGGTATCGACTTCTTACCATACTTAAATTTTAACTATGGTTTATAACATAAGCAAATGCGGGCTTTTTGTGTTGATTTCTCTTATCTATGTTACCGTGACGACTGAAGTATATCAAAACACGTGTTTTTGTGATGTAGTGTGGATGTCATCACAGTAATTTGCACACTGCTTGAACAAGCAATAGGACGGTATATGTTGTTCGAGGTAAACTAAGCACTTTGCATATAGCCTTGTTTAGGATAGTTAATAAAATATATGGCCTCTGTACACACCGATTATTATTTAGATTGCTATGTTCATATCAGAAAATACAGATTGGCTTAAAGCAAACCAGCAACCAGGGCTTCAAAAGTTGTCACGTATTGTTATTTCAAACCGCATATAAATTTGTATCATTGTTCCCAGGAAGTATTGTTTCTTTGTGCAGAAACGAAATATTTTATTCGCTGAAACTGGTGCAGACTGTGTTTTTAATTTTAAAAAATGGTATATGGGTTTCTGCAGCTCTTAAGGGCTCTGCATGGTATGTTTTCTGCAACGTAAAATATACAGTCAATGATAAAACTAAATAAACCAATAAGATGGTACGATCATAGCTAAAATCTCAAAATAAAAATAATAATAATAATGAGAAGAAAACCCTGCACGTCAGAGGAGCGGGATTGCGAATAGAGATGATACTACATTACATCTGGTCAGCGGCACCATAAACACACCATCGATGTTGTGCCTCACAAATATATAAATGCAGTCTTTCTAGGAAGCCACCATAAGGTTTCACATTCAATTAATTTTAAATGCCAATTTTTTCATACAACTAACGTATTTTAACAATGAATAAATTAATACGAAATTCAAACGAATATTGGCTTACTCACGCGCCTTCATAGCATTTAGATACCGAATAAGTACCATTGATAACGTTTACAAACCTATTCATTTCGTAGTTTAACTAAAGCAGTTCAGTATTAAATAAACTAGTTTCATAGTTTAACTTGAATAGCCTACATTTGCTCGATGTATGATACACTTGACATATCACTACCTTCAGTAGAGTTACTGGATACGTGAGCTTTCTGACCTACAGACATTTTCGACATCACTGAAGTAACGTAATTCAATGATTGCACGTACATTTCTATGGCCTTGTTTTTTTATAGACATTAAAATTTTGGTCTTCCACGCCATGTCATCTATAGAAAGTATTATCATGCTGTACAACAATATCAGCGTCAAATAATGAGGATTTATTAATGGCAATCAAACACGAAAAATAATTAACTACTCTGTGCCTGAGTTTAACATATATCTGTGCAATTGACAAAATAGAAACAACTATACGTTATATTACCAATATTCTTACCTGTAAAAATATTTAAGTTTAAACAAAATAAAAGTTTGTGATTTGAAATTAATGCATAGCAAATTTCAAGTCACCCTTTTTGTATGGTATTCTTTTGTTAAGAATGCACCAATGAGAGTAAACAGACCTCAAATTTTGTGTTACGACTTCGCAACAGTAGATTTACAATTTCTGTGAGTATTTGAACGCAGATAGAACTAAGGCATGACATTATCTGTACAAGTCACCCGAATCTATTTCAATATCCTATATGTAGAGGCATGATTATTTCGCGAATTGATTCTAGGCAAGATTGAACGTCAATAACGTATATTTAACTCTTCCTTCTGTTATTAGACGAGAGCGGTTTTAACACACAATTGACGACTGCAAGCCAGTTATAAATAAAGAAACAAGTCGTGGAGATATCACAAGCTACACGTTTGTACTGTTAGAAGCCAATGGATATTCGGCTTCAGTCGGTACACGTATAGAACTGAGAAGTCTAGGCTGTTGCCAGATGAATACGCGAAATACTCGTGCCTCTACCTATAGCAATACGTGGAACTAACAATCTTAGTACCACAGGGCTCTTCAATAAAAACTTCTTCAAGAAAAACTATCATTAGTATATAGGGCTATCAATTTTTCGCGAGAAGAATTTTTTCCCAGTTTGTTTCAGTGATTTACGTGCACATCTCCAATTCTGCGTCATCGTTATTGGCTGTGTGTGTGTTTGTGAAGTGACGTTTCTCATTAGGCTGCGCCAATCGTAATAAAGGTTTTTTGCAACACCAAACGTCTGTGATTTGCGGATATAACCTGAAGACACGTAAGAATGAAAACATTCGATCACCGACGACTAAGTGTAACTACAGTTGCGCACATAAGGCACTGAAACAAACTGGAGCAAAATTATTTCCGCGAAATTCCATGGCCCTAATCAATAGGCATTCGCGTTAATGTGAGTACGACCTTTCCAGTAGCCATTTGCTGCTAGGTATAAGGAACACATTTCGTTTACTGCCTCAAACTATTTTTAAAATAATAAAATATAAGTTTTATAGTTACATGAATATTTATACTAACAATTGGCGGATATACAGATGTTATCGTAATAAAAAAATTATCAGTTCATTAAAAGTGCTTATTTAACCAAGAGTGGCTATAAATAAATAAATAACAGTTCTGGATTTTAGGGAGATAAATCAACGTCAAGAAAACATCAGAGAAGTGTATGACGAAAATCTCAGTTATTGTAACAGTTGAAATGTTATGATTTTATTGTCATTAGGCTATGTGTTATAATAATACTATGCGTACAGACACTGGAAAATCGCGGGAATAGTTGACTGTTTGCTAGGCTCCAACGTGATGTATATAACACTGAATGTTTTGTATCAACATTGGCTATCGTTTATTTGTAGCATTTTTTCCTTCTACAACAGGCCCAGTTAGAACTGCACAGCTTGGACACACAGCGTGTGTGATTTGTCCCAAAACTATTCACACGTGTCACGGTTAATATAATACAGTTTATTGAAGACTATTGTAAACATTTTCGCGATTTTCCAGTGTAACTATGCGTAATTGTTAACACGTTAGTACCTCCAGAAATAAACCCATGTATACAATGTAAATAGAGATGATAGTATCGCGAAAATGGTTTGTACCAACATACCCTTGAAAACGCTGTAGAAACATGCAGTTTCTTGCGACATGTATGATTGGGTGTTATACGGCTGACACAACGTAGCTGTCTGCAGGCCAATAAAAGGCATCAAATGTTACAACAGCGGGATTCTTATTGGCCTAGTCAAAGAGAGCAACAGCTCTACGCACAAGCGAAAGCTAGTAATATTCTAAAAAGCTGAAAGTAAATTTAAACCCAGCAAACAGTCAAGTTTTACCACGATAAACAATCAACTCTAAATGTAAATTAAAGAAGAAGAAGAAGATTTCACAAGGTTAAATACTTATATATTGGCCAGTATTTTAAATGATGTCACATTTCATTTACTGTTTTGTAAAATGCCTATGGTGTATAGGCTATGTGTGTCTCATACTGGATATCTGTGCTGGACAGAAAAATTCTAACATACGTAAAAAAGTTGTAATTAAGTAGAAAGTTCATTGTCAAGTGAACTCTTCTGATAAAATAATTCACTAGCTGTCCCTTTGCGGCTTCGACCGCGTGTACTATAGAAAAGAGTGACTAATTTTTAATTACGGATTAATTGATGGTGTTACTATATTTTCATCATATCTTTAAAACAAGAAATGCAAACAGCTTTATCCAGTCCAATTCGCTGAGCGTACTTTAATTGCAGAACATCTTTGATTTTATTTCATCTTTATTTCTCTAATAGCTGCCCGGCTGCGCCGTCGCCCGCGTGAAAGAAACAATTGTTGAATTATTTCTTCGTGATCATTCTATTTTTTCGGGAGACTGTAACATTTTATTGCTTTTCACATCCTTAATTTTTGAATTTCATAAAATCCTGAATTTGATTTGTAGATATTTACATAAGCTTCATTCTTATCAAAAAATCATCTCGATATCTCAACGGGTATAATCGGTAATGATGATTATTTGAAAACACATGTTTTTAAAACAGCTTTCAAGGACGAATTACGAAAAATCCTGAAATTTATTTTTGTTATATACGTAAGATTTATTTTAAAGCAATACCATTTCAATATTTACACTGGTTTAGGAGATAGGTGGGATTAATTGAAAACCAGATATATTTTTTAAGAGCTTTCAAAGACAATTTTTGAAAAATTCTAAAAGCTTTTTTTAGATATTTACTTCAGCATAATTGAAAAAAATCACCTCACTATCTGAAATGGTTTAGGAGAAATCACGGATTAATGAAGAACACATTTTACGGCTTTTCACACCCTAAAATTTTCGAATTTCGCAATATCGAAAAATGAATTTGTTTGGGCAATAATTTGAAGTTAAAAAAATTATGATTGCTTTCCCGGTTAATGAGATATCAGGAATTCTTTGAAAACACATTTCTCCCCTATGGATCACCTTAATTATCGAATTTCGAAAAATCCATTCTTAGTGGGTGCCTACGGAGCAAGAGAAAGCGGTTTGGGCTGTGCGTTGATGAGTGAGTAAGTGAGCGTGTCAGTCAGGACACTTCATTTTATATATTCAGATTGAAATTCCGTAAGAATGTGACCCATCTGTTATCTAGATATAGCAGTGTAACTGCATATTTTAATTTAACCAGGAGTCCATGTGTATATGATAATTTTAGCTACAAAATATGTAAGGAATAAACCCCGTGTGAAACGGTAACTCCTCGTTAAACTGCCTGTATGAAAGCAACTACAACACAGGCGAACAATTGCTTGGAGCATGTTTCAAAAGTAAAGCAGTCCGCAAAATTTGACCGTACATACCAAACGTACAGAGCAGCCTGTTGTGTACACCGTAGTTTAGTTTAAGGTGTATTCAACATTAAACATTAAGCGTGTCCACAATCGGGGTGTATCATAGTAAGAGAGTTATAGCTTAAGAGTGCGTAGTAGATAAATAAACGCCAAAAACATAAATTTATTCTGCGCTTTTTTTAAAGCCAGTTTGGATAAAATACTCAATGACAATCCTAGATAATGGTATTTGCCAACTTTATGAGTACATATTTAACCAGAATTACTCATTCGTAACGCGTGATCTCTTGCGCCGCAGTTAAATGTACGAAATTTCGGCGTTACAGATTTTCCCTTTAGAAGTTCGAAACACTGGAAACAATTTTGTTTAAAACGTTGGCTAAAACTATTGTCTGGGATAACTATTGATTAGTTTTCGCAAATTGGCTTCAAGAAACCTACAGTTACAGATTAATAATGCTTTTAACGTTGACTTATGTACCACGCCCTCTTAACGTTAAGTGTTGAGGATCTTATTTTCACCTAATACGTCCGAAGGTGGCAAGAAAAACACCATATATAGACTACACCACAGAACACTAACTATAAAAAAATTTTGATTTTTACTTATCTGTTTTATCTTTATAATGTAATGTTTGTTGTTACATACTTTTGACGATACTAAATTTAATTAACTACTTGATAAATACATGCGGTATTACATACACATAATTCCAGTGCTTTATTGTTTCATCAAACAATTAGTTTTTCGTTGCACAAATTATCACTTTGAATGCCCTAAACAACTAGTAAATCCTCGGTAAGGACTCATTTGTCTTATTCGAGTAACAAGAGCCTGTTGGCAATTACAGTCATGTTCAAAACTACCCTGAACTACAGCGATGGACGACGTGCAAGGACGTACCTGTGGCAGTATCCTCTCGAAGTTTCAGCACTACGTGTGGACGTCGTCAGCAACGAAGGTCCCTCGTCTGAACTGCCAGGCCACGCGACATCATCGCGGGATTTATACTTCAGCTCGCGTGCACCTTCGACTCATCTTTCTGAACAAATTTCTTCCGGAAGTAATGGAATATGAAGGCGGAACAGTTGTGAGTAAGGGCGACGCTGTAGAAAGGGTTGGAAGTGCGCGGAAACTCGAGGTGGGGGACACCGGTACCCCGTTCAAACAGACGAAGGTCGCTGTGTTGAAGGAGCCATTGGCAGACAACGAGGAGGGAGGGCAAGGCCCTAAGCAACCAGTAAGATTCTATTTAACTTTGAAAAATGAGTCTTGACATTTTTCGTCAGGGAAGGAGGGGTGAACTTTCCTCTCCTACGGCCCGCCCCTTTTTTATCGGGCGTCACCCCTTCAACCCGGGCCATTGAGGAGAATGGGGCGGGTGGTGACGGGACTAAGAGATTCAAGAATGAGAGACCATTTAAAGCGAGAACTTAACTCTTTCTTCTGGCCTGACAGGGATTGTGCGAGGGCACAACGCCTCTCCCAGGAGAGTTGAAGGGGTGGTGGGGGGAGGTTCGCCAGGGGTAGGTAACCCCGGTGCTACCTGGCATCTGGGGGGTTTGTTGTGGTTTCCGTGTGTTGTCAGTCTCGGGTTTCAGCTACCGTCGCATCGAGGGACTCTATAAGAAGGTCGGCCGGGTAAGGTAGGGATTTGATCCTTCCTAACCTAAACCGCTTGAATCTGAGAAAAGAATATTCTCAAGCTCATTTAGGTGCAGGTTAAATCATAAAACACCATAACATTTAGTTTTCTTGTTTGCATACTTTTGAAACAGCCTGATGTTCAAAGTCAGTAACAAGAATCGTGAAAACTAACTAGTTAATCAATCATGGCACATTCCAGTCGAATTTAAGCTCATCAGTAACATGAAGCGAACTGTGAAATTTTTGGTGGTTGACGAAATAACGAAATTACACAATGCCGCCTAATGCGTCGATGGAAAGGTATGTGTAATTTAATCGTTCGTGTGTTGTTACAAAAAGTAATCCATTTGACATACCACCGAGTATTGGTAGCCATTAAAATTATATATATATATATATATATATATATATATATATATGTAACTGTTTTGACCTTAACTATACATATTTATGCCACTCCATTTTTACATTGTAAAATTAAGCTAGAAAATCTCGTGTTTTTGTAAGTTCTGTAATCCATGTGTAGTGACCTACTCACATTGACATATATTTCAAAATATAAAAAATTAAAATAGGGGCTCAGAAGTTTGATAGAACCAACTTTACGTTTTGAAGGTAATATCTTAGTGAGCACAACGAGAGCGTTGAAAAGTTTTGCTCTGGGGGCTTTTTTTTTTTTTTTTTATACTTGTTTAACGTTACGAATAACAGTAAATCTAATTTGTATATGCTTGTCAGTATTTCATTATTAATTATTGATTATATTAAATTATACCTAATAAAAATGATCCTGCACTCGAATGTAAAGTAGAAGAAAACCGACGGGAATTCCACGTACGATGCTTTCATCCAGGAGAGATTTCTCAGTGTTTAAAACCATATAAGAATAGTTACCACGCCGTCTGACCGAGGAGGATGCAAAACCGATTTATAAATAAAAGAATGACAACTAATCCATTTTGCAGATCAATTAAATTTTTGCTATAACCGTTTAGTGTCCAAATATTTTACAAATTCAACAACCGACTCCTTTGAAAAATGCGTGTGTAATCCTGTATCCAACACAGTAGTTTTATCCACTGTTGGCTTCTTTTACAAAGAGAGAAATTATGGTTTATCTTACTGGATAGCGTTCTATTTGTTTGGTAGTTTATTTAGATTTTATTAAGTGCTTCGATTTATCCAGAACGTGTCATATAACATAGTCAATTGTACGTGTACATGTGCGTATGTATAGTCTGTCTACTTTAAAATGAGCACTCAGCAACATTAAAAATAGCCGAAAACTGTATTTTGCTGGGGCCAAAGGTGACAAATTTTCAGTATGGTGAAAAGTTTACACTGGTTATTAGTTTCATGATAGTTTTTAAACTGAAAACAGTTAAGAGAAATGCAAAAAAACTGAAAGAAAAAATTAAGCAGTGCTCACTTTATCATTCACGAACAGTCTAGTTGTATGTGTCGGTGTGTTTATACATCTATATATATATATATATATATATATATATATATATATATATATATATATATATATATATATATATATATATATATATAT
>PNEQ01085553.1:0-14538 GCA_003012365.1 Medauroidea extradentata | reverse complement strand
TATACTCCTAAGTGCTATTGTTTAGTAAATAGTTTTAATTTAATAATTTTTAGAACCCGGTCGATAACTGTGTAAGTGATAGTTGATCAGTTATCCCCACGAGCTGATACCAGTCTATCCCCACCAGATGTCGCTGATGTATTATTATTACCATAATTACTTATTAATTTCTTTATTATTAGACCTATTCTACTTATATACCACATCCTTACACACTTACAATAAGTTATTTGTGTGGCAAAACAACGTTTGTCGGGGCAGCTAATATATATATATATATATATATATATATATATATATATATATATATATATATATATATATATATATATATCAGAAGTTCTCCTGCCAGTGTATATATAGAAATTGATGTTGGCCGAATTGCGAAACCTATCCCCTTATATTCTAGAAGTTGAAGCGTTTCAGCACCCACGAGTAGCGAGTTGACGAATTAGAGTAAAATGTATACAAATAAAAAATTATCGAAAAATAAAAACGTATACGTGGAATGTTTCATGCTGATCGGTTAAACGGTGTTTGAGTTTATCGATTTCATGTATACATGCATATATATAAACATATCGCTCTCTCTCTCTCTCTCTCTCTCTCTCCATCCGTATACACAGGGAGAGAGCGAGAGATAGAGAGAGAGGGAGGGAGATAGATAGCAAGAAAGAGAAAGAGTTATTTCATTAAAAATGTGGCAAGAAAATAGTGGTACATTTTGAAAATACGTCCGAAAAGCTTTCACTATTTAGTAGTTCTCAGTGACCAGATTGCCAAGCGTTGATTGGTTTCAACGAGACGAAATCAAACACAAATTACCCGTTTATAGTTAATATGCAGCACATATGTGAAAATCCTGTCATATTGTGAAATGTTTTGCTATGTCCTATGTTTCAATTAAAGTAGCGGTATTGGTGTTTTTGTGAATTAAAAACGAATTTTCCCAGTACACTTGGCTGTCTGTTGGCGGAACGTCACTAAACCTGCAAATTTTCCGTCTTATTCCAAAAACGATAATAAACATTCTTGCATAAATTCAGTGTCTTAATAGCAAATTAGCGTCCAATATTTTATTACATTAAATGTTCCGTCTCGAATTTAACTAATCCTATGCGTAAGTTAAGAATTGCTTGTCTGTTAAAAAATATACTGTCTTTATTTTTTCTTAATCAATATCGGTTAAAAATGTCACGGTGCTAACCCTGATAAATTCTTCCTGGAAAAATAAATTTTATGTCCAACAGTTTTCACATAGTGATACATCAAAATCGAAATTGTATTATATAGTGACTTCTATAGTTACAAACTAAATTGTACCAGTGAAACAACTCAAACCAATAAAAATGTCATGATGTTGAAGTCCCCTAAACAGTAAAATCTATATTTTAACACGGAGCAATGCACAACATATACGATGCATTTTTTATTTACGTGACGAATAAGTCCTCATAGATGGTTAGTACTTAAATTGCATAGTAAAATTATAAGATAACACTTTTTTGCTTTAAAACAGACATAAAGACATTGACTAAAAATACAATTAATTTTACATACATGAAAAAAAGTGTTCAACTTGTATCTGTAACTACTTCCACTAAAATAATTATTTGATAGCGATTAGTTTACAGAATGTCATTCCGAAAACAAACGTGAAGGTTTCTATGTTGTACGAATTAAATAATAAAATACCCTTTAGCGACGTGTAACATAGGCGAAAAAAAATGATATACCTAAATTTATATTGACGTATACCTAGAAAATATTTATTCCAAACATCAATGGACGAAAACAAATTTCTAATAGACCCTATGTAAAAACGCCAGACTCATCTGCGACCGATTTATTAAAATAACTACAAAAATTATTTCTTTTGAAATTTTACGTGTTTTAAAGCATTTCTTGACATCGATGATACAATAAATGTATAAACGAAAGAAAAAGTAACTTTGCATAACGCCTACAAGTGCACCGGTATATAGTAGGGACATAAAATAACAGCTTTATTCGTTGCCAATGCCTTTAAGAATTTATACGCAATGAAAACATAATCTCTAAACCATAAGCAGTAGAACTAAGAAAAAATTCGACCATATTTGTTTAAATTAACGCTTACACAACTGAATGGTCGCTGCTTGTTTAACATTGGAAATTATAAGTTTAACCCGTCAAAGAAATATCGGTAGTCCCACGACACCATTTGTTATTCGCCCGACTGCATTAATATTGCTCTGACCTTCAAAATATACTACAAGCTCATACATTTTAGATAATTAAACGCATTTTGAGTGCAGCATAGTTAATATATTAAATTGTAAATACTGGCGGCGAATTGCTCATACTTCACAGATTAAATATTTGCTAATTGTTTTGCTTGAAGTTTTTGTTCGTGACATTTGAAATATTACATACGGCCGGAAAAATTGTCGTTCTACTGTATGGAAAACTAAAGTGTTTCGTCTCGTCGTTGTGTCACTTATTGTTTTTCTGATCGTGTCTGACTGTTTTTTTTTTTTTTTTTTTTTTTTTTCGCTGCTAGAACTGGTTTTTGTTTTTGTCTCTTCGTCGTGTCGTATTGTTGTTTTATTTTGTGTGATATATGTTTGTCCCTATCAGCCAAAGCCAACCTCAAACCTGGGCGTCTGCCTTGGTACTATCTGGGGTTTTCTTTTGGAGTTTGATTTTTATTTCTAATCTGTTTTGTCCTTGGTTTTATTTGACCCGATTCCATTTATGGAATTTTATGTTGTGTATGTATTCTGTCGGCTGAAGCATACTCTGCCTATTTATGTTATTTCTATTCTCTTTTGTTTTCTTTGAGGGTCATCTATATCGCAACGGAGTATGTCCAAGGAACAAATCCAGCGTTCCTGTTGTTAGTAGCCGCGTTATTGTGTTTATTGCACATTCACGAGGCTACTACTTGTAAATCTACTTCTTACTGCTTACATTTTAACAGTGTAGAGTAGTTAAGGAGTCTGCCTGAGTGGACGTATAATGCGCGTTTGAGGCCTAGAAGTGCCGGAATGGTAAGGACGACGCAGTACGAGCGTCACGCCTCACAATAGCCTCTAGAAGCAAGTCTTCTCCCCGATAACTAGAGCCAGTGATTTTTGGTGAAAATAATTCTGCAACAGTTTGTTTCAATGTCGTATGTGTATATCTGTTTCTCTGCTTCATGGTCAGTTTTTGAAAGTTTTTAACTTTCAGCGTCTCGGAGTCCTACCAGCAAATCACAGACGTGTAGTATCGCGGTAACATTCTTCTGGTTGGTACAGTCAAATGAGTCACGCCTCTGCCGTATTACATTCTGCCAATAACAACGGACCAGAGTTGTATGTGTGCACGTACGGCATTGAAACAAGTTGTTGTAGAATTCTTTTCACCAAAAATCACTGGCTCTACCGATAACTCACCTTTTATCAGACATTCAGTTGTACTGCTATCGCTTCATGACGTACAGTGGCGAAGCGTGGACGTGTTCCGAGGCAAGCAGCATGAGATCCGACCATACACTTTGAGCAGGTGACAGCTCTGTTGCTGATACCTATAGGTAGAGACACGATTTTATGGCGAAAAGATTTTTGCAACATTTGGTTTCGATACATCATGTGCACACCTTCAGCTCTGCTATATCGTCTGTGACTGGATGATTTTACTCTCACTGGCCTTGGCAAATTATTGACGTACAGACTCACAATAATCGTATTCTGATTGGTGCAGTAAAATGAGAAACGTGTCTGAACATAGACACGCTGCCAATAACCTTGAAACAGAACTGCCGATGTGCACGTGAGACACTGAAACAAAGTGGGGCAAAAATCTTTTCGCGACAAAATCGTGGCCCTACCTATAGGTGTATCACTCACTACAGACCTGAAATATTCGCGTTTTCATTTGGGCACAAGCTGGAATTACATCAACAGTGAGTTTGCGAAACTTTCGCAATTGGCCTTTGACTAATTTGACACATCCTGGAAGTCTCTGAGCCAATAATGGAAATGTAACTAATACACACCTATATATCACTTTAACAACAAACAGCTAACGAGCATCTGCTGTCTGCTTCAGCTAACATATACTCTTGCAGACTATCCTACAGGCCAGAGAATCCGAGAATTGTTCAGGTCTATGTGTATTACTGACAAATATTTCCTCGCCTCTTACATACTACTGGCTGAGGAATGTACCTGCTCCTACTAGTCAAATGGTTCCACAGCTAACTAAGAGTACTGTATATCACTGCTACTCGCCGCTTGTTCTAGCACACTCCACGCTTCGCCACTGATGACGTAATAATAAAGATAAAGTTACTCCGTCCATGCCTATACTAAAAAAAAGCGCTTGCATCACGAGTTTCATGCGTAAAAAACCGCTAAAAACACAATTTTCGCAATTTTCGGCCGCGAAAAAAAATTTTTTAAAGGATACTGGAGGACTTGTACAGAAGCGGGTATACACGCGTGTAAATATTATTTGAATGTTGCTTCTAAGACGATATCGCTCACCGACGTTGAGCAGGTTTAGAAAAACAAACGTTTATCTGCTCGTGCAGACGACGACTCTTTACAGTTACGTGGTGTTACACTCATATCGGGACGGTTTCACCTAAACGGTTCAATAGTTTACATCAGTTTGATAGTGAACACATCATTCAGAAAACATTAAAGGCTTTGTCACTGATTGCTTCGTAGGCTTCAATATACTCTATATTGATGAAGCTTTTCTGTCGTTACTAGGGACCTGAAAAATTCGCGTTTCTTTAGGCACAAGCAAGAATGCCATGAACTGTACGTTCATGTTTGTTTCGCAATCGGCCCTTGACTTATTTGACACCTTTCGAATGTCGCTGAGCCAGTAAAACTTTTACTAAACGCGTGCCCATTTCACTGCGGAAGTGAGCAGCTAATGAACAACTGCATGAGTAGGGACGAGAAATTTCGGTGAAAAGATTTTTTGCCCCACTTTGTTTCAGCGTCTCACTTGAACACCTGCAGCTCAACTTCATGGTTACTGGCAGAGTGTTTTTGAGCAGAGTCGTTATTCATTTGACTGTGCCAATCAGTACACGGATAACTACATCACATCACGTCTGTGATTTACGGGTTAAACCTACACACGTTGTATGTTAAGGCATCCAATCACTGGCCGCAAAGCGGAGACGCAGGTGCGCACGAAAGGCACTGAAACAAAGTGATGCAAAAATATTTTCGCGAAATTTCCTGTCTCTACGCATGCGTAATGCTTGAGTCCACATATATTCTTGGAGACTAGCCTACTGGGCATTGCACCCGCGGATTTTTCCGGTCTCTGGTCGTTACTGGTGTGCCCCTCTATGAAAGGGACAGTGCTAATTCTGGCGCGCTACTGTCGAACGTCTGTGAGTGGTCTGTAAACTGCTGAACTGTGCAACGCAACCATCGTCCAATTATAGAAGCCGCAGGGCGTTACACTGATTTCAAGAATACGCTGGCAGAAAACATTCTCGCGACGTGCCGCCATTTCTAGTTATAGATAGAGATGGTGAAATGCCGTGAATTCTATTACTTGCATGTTATATTCAAATATCCTATGCGTACTCATGTCCCGACCATTTGTCCACTAGATGCTACTCAGTGGAACAGCAGACAGGGGTTGAGCATAGATAGGATATTCGATTCTATAATGCAGGTTATTGAATTCGCGAAATCACGCCATCTCTAGTTATAGATTTCACGTGTGCAACACGCTTTGTCCCCGAGGCATGGTGATAATGTTTCATTTCTTTTCCCTCCGCCCAGACGTGTAACGCTAGGTATGGCACACGTGCACCCGGCTTGAACACAACAGCCAGCTGGAAGATGGTAGCTAGGGTTGCACTCTGAAGACCCAAGGCTGCAATCAAGTGGGTAGGACACCACGTACCACCAGCTCTGCAATTACTTCAGACGAGATGAGAGGAGAATGCGTCCATGTACCACCTCCCCTCAAGGCCAGGACAATTGTCCCAGGTGTTTTGAGTCCTGTCGCTGTTTGCAAACATGGGAGTGTCCCCGGAGGACGTGACAGGACATTTCACACCCGCCTCCTTACAGGATTCCTCTTTCACTCCATTATGCCACGGACTCCATTTTGTTCCCTGTCTCTTCACAAACGGCATCTCAACCCTTTTTTTTATCATACGGTAGTGGAGGAGGCCCTGAGAAGAATGTGCCCCGTACCCAATTTCCTACCCCTAACTCTGTCTGGAAATTAGAGCTACTTAGCTTTTCATCCGCTCTGGGATGTGCCTCAGTTGACACGCGTCCTTTCTGTATAAAAATGAATTCATTACTTGGATCAAGAGTAGATTGATGAGTCTGACTCGATACTCCTACGGGAATAACATAACAACAGACATTTGTCCTTTATTATAATGATATTACGGGGAAACCTTTCGAACTCGGTTATGTCCATGGCGGCACCGCAAAATCATTGACTTAACTTACATGAACAATAGAAACCTGGAAATGTCGCGGTGTCAACGACCAGCCGGCTATACCCCACAATTCTGCGTGCACTCTATCTTCCGCTTCTTGTACATTGACTGCAACTGTAGTGAGTAGCTAGTTGCACATTTGACAAGTTAGCATGGCAGATCCCTTAAACCTTCGAAGAAAAATATTGATTTATCGTCACCCTAATTGTAAAACCTCGTAACTCCAGTTTTTGTTTATTGCCTTTTTGTATCTTTAAATCATCTTAACTATATGGTATGTCCAAAATTTTGTTAAAAAGTAAATATAAACAGTTCTTTTATTGAAATGTTACAAAAATAATGTTATATTTGACCATAGAAAAAAAAAACTGATTTGTCCCGCATTCATACAAAATAGAGTTAGGAGGTTTTACAATTAGGGTGACGTTATACGAAGCCCACACGTAAATACAACTTTCAGGATAGGTGTTGTAGATTTCATTCCCGTCAGAAGTCACTTAAGTAAAACGTTATAACATTTATCAGGTTAACGTTTAAAAGATCTTCCCCAAAGAAAAAAAAACTAGCATTTATGATTGTCATGTTGATTGTCGTAAACAAATGCTCTTAAATAGAAAACAATAAATTAATTTTTTTTAAATTATGTAGTCAGAATTATATATTCGTTTCCGCGCACCACAAGTTTCTAAGAACTTGGTTTAAGGCTATGCTTTTATATTTCTGCTGTTTTCATGACAATTATTTTAAAGTTCAAACGACAGAAGATATCGAAAATCTGATTGGCTGTTTTGTTACGGCCTTGTTACGGAGTTTTGCAGTGATTTCGAAAATATTTTTTTATTGCTACCTAATACTCATATCAAGATTTCGCTGCACAGTTTTGACACTTATATGTTATAATTTGTAGCTGAATTTTTTTTGTACAATTATACTGAACGGTTTTTTTAGATTTCATTGCCCAAAGTACTACGTTTTTCGTCGGGAAATAAGCAAAAATGAAGGAAATTATTTTTTTGCTGGCGAATGGTACATTATTTCAAGAAACGCGTCCACAGTATTGTGCATCGTGTGATTGCGCATTGACTCAAATTTTTTTTCAAAACTTTTGGTTAAAAAATATTTGAGTTATTGGCACCAGTCTGAAAAAAACTCGGGAACAAGCCCTTAAAAAGGATGTTTACCATGTTGGCTATTATTTTTCAGAACAGTACAGTATATACTATTGTTTTAGCTAGATGTGTAATAGACTTATTTTTTAATTGGCGGAACAGTATAACTTCCTGTCTTAAATAGCTATCTTAGCAAAACCACTATAACAAAACTGACGAACAAACTTTTGATGCATGTTTGCACATTATTTTAAGAATTAATTTATCAATGTATTCTTCTCAGTTACGAACCCAAATAAATAAATTCATTACATTCCTATACTTGGTTTCGTAGCAACGACAAGTAAATTCTACTTTCAGTAAACACACATTTTATCCTACGAGCGAATATTCCGTTGCGAGTCAACGAGTTATTTTATGTGAACGAGCGTGTTTATGGTCTATAGCCTAAGTGAACCTTAACTACGATTGGCCCGGACGAGTAAGAAAATATCGACACAATTTACCGATCTCGAGTTAAAATACATCAACCGATGTCTAAATCCACAGGACGGTGCCGAGCGAGTTGGCGCAATGGTGACAATTTGTACCCGTACTCGGAAGGACCTTGGTTCGATCTTCGCCTCCGGCCATTCTAATGTCGGTTTACCACGTGTAACGGTGCGACCGAACGTTACTATTTTTCGTCCCTACTCTATTTTACGCCTCAGCTTCAGTATTATTACGTTTAGTTTATTTATGCTTGTCTTCTAGTTTTGCTTCAGTCACATTTTTTTTTGTTGGCACCGTGGTTTCTGGTAAATTTTTTCTATGGTTTCCCACTCTAACTGAGTGTGGCGGTTTGCCAACGCGAAGTAGTGCTGAACTCGTGGTCAGTTTAGCTTCAGCGAGGAGTGGGGTTGCCGACGGAGTAGTCGTGTAGAGATTGAGCTCTGGTTCGGACGTTTTTGTTTTCGGCGAAGTATTATGTGACTTTTTTTTATGCTAACGCCCGGAGACTGAGGTGGCACGATGCTCCTGAGTTGGAAGAACTATTTGTAGAGCCCACGACATTTGGCGAGAAGAATTCTGCAACTGCTTGTTTCAATGCCTTATGTGCACATATGCAGACCTGCTTCACGGTCAGTGATTGGCTGTTTTAAACTCTCAGCGTCTAGTGTTTTACCGGCAAATCACACACGTGTTGTGTCGCAGTAACCTTGATCCTGTTGGCGCAGTCAAACGAGCCATGACTTTGCATTAATACATTCTGCCAAAACACCAGATGTGCAGGCAAGGCATTGTGACAAACTGTTGCAGAATTATTTTCACCAAAAATCGTGGGCTCTAACTATTTGCTGACGTGAGCCGAAGAACGACGCCGACGCATTTACCTCGGGCCTGCATGGAACCTGGTACCAGAGCTGTGGAACACTTGTTCCAGGGACTTAAGCTATTTATTAGGCAGTATAGGTGATTCGGGATAAAGCGAGCACTCAAAAAAGCCCTGATTAATTTCTATTTTCTGCCAGTTTATATCTTTCCGCGGTATGTAAACGTAAACATTGTCACGTGATTTAATTTACATAGGCTTGTACAATGTTTACATCTACATTACACTGGGCTGAAAATGTTATCGACAATATCTACTCATTAAATACACGGGTATTGAATAAAATGTATAACCAATAGTAATCTTAGTTATAAATACCTGCGAGTTAACGTCTTTTAAAACTCGTTTCTGTGCATCGACTCTAATTTATACGACCCGCACTATTGCCGTTAAATATCTCGTAAATATGTACACATGAAAATCGAATTTATAACTCAAAACCGCCACAAAAAAAACACGCAATAATGACATAAGCAATTTAAGAATTCAAACCTGAACAACGACGCACTCAACAAAAACAACGTATTTTCTTAGTATATGAAACAAAAAAAATTTCTGTTTCTAAATCAAGATAATCATGTTGGCGATTGTAACACATAACAACTTACATATTACCAATGAGGAAACAGTCACTTCTAATACTTTTGAATGTATTTTTATCAGAAACCCATATTTATTGCACAACGGACAAACACAACAACACTCTCCACTTGTACCGTCATTGAACGCTTCCAAGCTAAGTCGCGAAAACCTAACTCTGATGCCACCTGTCGGTGAAATAATTAACTACGTCAGTGCGCGTAGCGCTAGACGCCTTTCGCTAACGACTGTTGAAACTGAACAGCCCGGATTACATCACTTTCTACTGGCGTCGTTTGAGTAAACTTATACAGACAGTAAGTATGTCAATATTATCATAAATAAATATTTTATAGTATATTAAATACCAAAAGGTCGATTCCATTTGATGTTCTTTCAGTAATATTGTATTTAAATATAAAATACACGGAACTACGTACGATAATTCGCTGCCAACTGTATAAGCAGTAATGTAACTTTTGTCAATGTTGAATTATATGCAGCAACGGCTAGTGATTTTTTTCAAAGGTTAAATCTTTAGTGCTCACTTTATTCCGAATGACCTATACTAAGTTGCGAAGGCCTGTGTGTGTTCCAGCCCCGTGTATCGGCAGGAACGCCAGTCTGGTGTTGACTATTCTCTGTATTGCCCTAGCTGCTTTGTGTCAGGGCCGGAGGCAACCACTTGGTGAAGGGCAGGGTTGTCCTCGCTTATGGAACTGACTGATATTAAAGATTGCTTGGATTTAAGTGCGTTACGTATACTGGTGCTCGCACGCTAAACAAGTCTCAACAATAACGTCAACCTAGGATTAATTAGACTGTACTCTCGCTGTTCCCATTTTGCTGTGGAGTTTTATCGTTGTGTCAAATTCACCCATTTATCAGACTGAGATGTTTTATTATATTCGTTTGTCATTTGTAATCAATTTGTACCAATTTGTAATTTCAGTGTGTATTATGCCGTCAGTTGTTGCGGTGGGCATCTGTACCCTCATTGTGTTAGTATTAGTGTTTACTATTTACTCAGTCTTGTACGCTTACACCTGGGGAGGATGACCAAATACACAAATATTTATTTTAGCTACTCGCGCGGCCGACTATGACTTGTTTTCTAAAAGTCTTATTCCTGACCCTAACCTTACATCTCAGTTTTTCCACACACTTACTTCGTCAGAGATAACACACGGTTTACCGATATCACTTAGCGTAGAGCATGGCCGTCTCATCTCTCAGCTCCTGTCATTGTTAAGTTTTGTGTCACCGTCCCTAAGTACCTCAGAGGCCGCGGTGGCCGAATGGTCAGACCATTCACCTGTCACCAAGGCGATCTGTGATCTATTCCCGGCGGGGTCGGTCCCCGCTTGTGGGAGTTGCGCCGGACGATGCCGTTGGGTGGCGGGTTTTCTCGGGGATCTCCCGTTTCCCCTACCCTTTCATTCCGGTACTGCTCCATGATCACCTCATGTCACACTTCACCAGCGCTTAAGACCTGGATGTTTAGCGCTGACCAAAATATCTCACTCACTTTAATTACCTCGCAGTCGACGAGACGTAAAACCCACTTACCTTACCTAAATAAACAGTATAGTTGATACCAGGATTTATTTTTCTGACTGCCACATTTTCTGTTAGGGTACGAAATATTCTGTCTGATTTCCAGACGCGTGGGAGACGCTACAAGTCCCGGGGTCAGCGATGCAGATAATTATTTTCGTGGGATGCGAGGCCTGCAGACATATCTCTCTCTCTCACACACACACACACGTTCACACTTTCTTTCTCTCTCTCTCTCTGCGGGCAACTCTTTTGAAGAGCCTCGCAAGGAGAAGAGCGGGTGGGGACGAAGGACGAAGGACTCATGCAACCAGGCAGCACGGGACGCAGGATGTGATCCTGTTTTGCCAATTTGAAGGCAAGCCTTTCTCCCCTGAGCTAGTCGGGCCAATATTTCTCAGTCCCTTCCACCGATAGATCCGGCCCGGAGGAACGAGCCTACACCGCAAAAAAAAAAAAAAAAATAACTCGTTTCCATTCTGAGCAAATGCAGGTGTGGATACTTAACACATTCCTCGAGCATGTTTCCTTGGTATAGCTGATCACAAGTCCTCCCAGTAGATACCTGCAGGGTGAAAGCACTTTACTCCAAATTTTCAGTTCAAATGTTTGCTTAATAGAGAGTTGTAATCTTGTGCACCGTCACAGCCGTAACGTCTATGTGTATATAGGAAATTTTATGCGTTTTATGTCAAATTTTTAAAAGAATAATGCTCATAAGTTGACTGTGCTGGAAATTTGCAGCTTGTATGCCAAGCAAATACTTCTTACTTGTCATACATATAGTTTCATAAACGTGAAGTCTTCTTTACTAAATAGTTTCTTTGACGTAGAAATCTATCTTCGTTATATTTGACTAACTACTAAACATTAAATACCCTGCAAATTGCCATTCATGCCATCACTTTTCCAATACTATTAGATAAAAGTGCTGTATATTTCTGTAAAAACTGTTTTCCAAGTGCCTGAAACACAATTTTTTTTTTTAAATTGGCATATGTATATTAAGAGATGTGGAATATACATATGTGTGTATAAATACATACATATGTGTGTATCTATATACGTAGGGGTCTACATAAACACACACACATATATATATATATTGAATATAGAATGTATACAGTATACTATACACTGGTGTGTGTGTCTCTGTGTAGGTGGATGTATGTGTGTGTGATGGGGACGAACATTATTTATCGTTTGATTCATTAAGAATCCAAACATTATGGGCCCTCCATTTTGGAGCCTACCGGTAGTTTATTATTGATTATATGTGATTTGATGGCATTTGCCTCTTAATGGGGCGTGGTAAATTAGTTACGAATAAAAAGTTGATTGAAAAGTTCAGAAACTTGAAAGTATATTAGGAAAAAGAAAGAGAAAAATACCAGAAAACAGTTTTTTGCCAAGTTTGTGAGCAGTATTCTTGTAACATCAATTCCGACATAAAGAATAACGATAAAGGAGTACGGTCCTTTAGGAGAATTAGTTGTGAGAAACATGGTAAAACAGGTTTTCTGGGATTGTTACTTTATCATGTGTGTACTTTCAAAATGTGGCAAAATTCAGTGCTAACCTTCTTTTGGGTTAACGCATGTGCCATGCCTTTCTAATACCTGACTACGAATATATTCCGTGTAGATGTGACTTGCTTTTACATTGCGAAGTCGTATTTGGCACTATTCAAAGTCAAACCATTCACCAAGACAAATAGCGCTCTTTCGCGTGTTGCGCTTATCAGCTGTGGCTGATAATTCTAATTTATAAAAGTGGTGGGAAAGTACAAATTATCTGAAAGTAAAGTGTGTGCGTGTAACCAGTACTTCAACCGTGCTCGTTTTATTCCGAACCACCAATAACAGTAAATAAGTGACTACAGGGGATGCTTCTGAAATACGTTAATAATATACGTTGATTGGTTCTCTTGCTTGACAGAATGAGAGAACAATTAAAGGCTTTGGTGGAAGGAGGGTGCATGTTACATTTACAAATTTCTGAGAAAAAAGCAATAAAGATGTATGTAACTTAATGATTCTTGTTGATTTGCATACGTATCATATAAATCTTGTTGATTTGCATACGTATCCTATAAACATATTACATACATAGAAAATTTTAAGCACGCTTTGGAATTTTTTCTTCTTAAATAAATTAAATTGCTTGTTTCTGAGAAGTTTGGAAATATGACATATAATCCCCTTTTCCACAAAGGTATTCAATTTATATAAATATTTGAGTATGCTGAACACGAAAGGAATACAAAACTGTGGTAAATTATCAGCATTGATAAATTTAAATTTTCTGAGTATCTTTTATTTTGTGGTTTAAAAAAGACAATAATTATTTCTTATACAACCGAAGTTTGTAGGTTGGTGCCGGTAATAAGCTGATTGACTTACGTACAACTTTAGGGTAGTAATTATACCATTAACCTATTATAGTGAAAGTATTGCCTAAATATTCAAACATCAACGAGCCAATAAAAATTACACACTGGACGGGTAATTTAGGAAGTTAATGAGTTCGTGGCACGAATTTTAAAATAGTTTGAAAAGTGTGCTACACGAAAGGGAAACATTTTAATTTGTGCGTAGTGAAATAATGTGGTTAAAATTGCAGGCGACGTAGCGTTACACGAATATGGCTTTAGGTTGTTCACGTATTCAGAAGCACTTCAACATAAACTCATCCAGAGTAACTTTGTATTCACGAGACTTAAGGTAGTAAGCAAACGATGACAACCAACAAATAAATAGCCTATTACAATAACAGTTGGACAATTTACCAACAAGTGCGATTAGCGAGTATGTATATCGTTAATAGTTGCGGTGAATAAACTTACAATAACAATGTCATTAAATCTTCCGTATGCAGGCCCAACAAAATGTGTTTCGTAATTAGCAGCACGCCTGCTATAAATGAATACGAAACAAAAGAAAAGTAATTTCCAGTAAAAATTCTTACTCGTTAACTACACGCTGAACTTACTGATGGCGGTTGCTGGTTTTCTATTAGGTTAGATAATTATGCGAAATTTATAGGCCGCTTTACCAATAATTTTAATACCGCCAGTCCAGTAACACACGCAGTGTAAAGCTATCAGCATACGTCTGAAGATACAATGGATTATGTTTGATTACAATAATTGAGAATATTGTTTTTAAATGTGCTATTTTAAGTCCGTGAACATCCCTTACAAGCTTCTAAAGTCTAACATGTAAACAATAAACTTCTCAATGTCATTCAGGGGCCGCGGTGGCCGAGGGGTCAGACCATTCGCCTCCCAACAAGGCGATCCGGGCTCTATTCCCGGCGGGGTCGATCCCCGGATTTTCGCATGTGAAAATCGTGCCGGACGATGCCGTTGGTCGGCGGGTTTTCTCGAGGATATCATGTTTCCTCCGCCCTTTCATTCCGGTGCTGTTCCATACTCACCCCATGCCCCCCCCCCCCCCCCC